>LBNU01010440.1:0-26534 GCA_014162995.1 Artemisia annua
AAGTAACTCTTGTCTTTTCCGCTCTAGAAACCTTTGAACTTCAGCTATTGAATCATCCAAGTTTGCATTTGGATTTTCTTTGGAGTGAAGTAATACAAGGTTCATTTTCCCCTCTTCTTGTTCTTTCTGCTTAAAAATTTATGTTATTGAATAAGTATGGGCAAAATAAAACAAAATTATTTCATCTAAAGCTAAATGATTATGGTAAGAGGTTCTGAAGAATGACCTTGTAACTTTGAATGTCATTGAGCAACCGGGCAGTAACCATAAGTAATTGTGTGATGCTCTCATACTTTTGTGGCTTGACTTTGCTTTTGGGTAAGCATGGATTTAGGAAACATGAAGAAGTGAGGACCAAAATATGTGTAGCAATGGAGATCATGCCAGTTTCCAGGTATTCATCCATCGAAGGTATGTAGCCGCTCTTTCCCCAGGTAGTTTCGGTTAACCACGAGTTGAATGTCTCCCTCCACTTCATGATTATTAAGGAAGTGAGTTAGAAAAATTATGGAAGGATAACAGTTGTAAGAACTTCTTGCTTTTTACATTACAATATAGGAGTATAAGAAACTCACTAGGTCTCTGAAATCTTCTGTTACATCAATCTTTCTCTGAAGGACTAATTCCTTGGTAGTATCTGTCACAAGATCATCCAGCACATCGAAAATGGCTTTGCTTGGTCCATTTAAGCCTTTACCGTCCCATCTATTGTTCAAACATGAAATTAAGAAACTTTGGAATTGACATAGCTAATAACTCACAAAGCAGGGGGATTCACAATATAGAGAGGATTGGTACGGGATTGGTAAGAGGCTGATTACGCCTGAGGTGGGTGGCGTACACGGTGATGAGCAGATTCTTGCCAAGGTTCTCAAAAAGGGCAGAGCAGCTGTGGCAAGTAGCAGTGGAGTTGGTAGTCGTTCCGGGCTGAACAGGACAGAGTGGTACCGGATCCTCAGCTCCAGGCTCGCAGCTCCAGCTCCGCGAAAGGTGTATTTGAACGGTTGTACATGTATTGTTCTATACGTTATTGTTAACTTGTACTTTCATAATACGGTATATTTAAATGTATAGATACTCGAACATATGACTCAAATTAACTATTGCAATACTGTTTGTTGTAAATTTGATTATGTTTTTGTTGTTCAGAAAATCGACGCCTCGGAAGCTGAGCTTGTGCCACCGCCAGAGCAGATCGGAAGTCGACAAAAAAGGAAACGGGAAGGCGATGCAGAAGCGACTAGACTTGATGGCTGAAGGTTTTATGTGTCGGCCAATCCCAGCGTATGGGCACTGAGTGATCTCACTCAGGGGGATCTGTGGCTATGTGGACGGCAGTGGGTCTGGTGTTGGAGGGGAGTGGGGCATTGGCGATGGGGATGATGATTTTGAGTGGGCGATGGTTCGGATGATGATTGGTGATTGGTGATCATGAATTGGAGTAGGTTTGGTGAGGAAGTAGTGGAGTATGGTTTTGGGATACTTGTGTTGTATATAACGTTTGAAAACAATGTTTTGGCGATCTTATGTTGGTAGCATGCCTGTAGTGTTAGGGCTTTTTGGCGACTTGAACGTCGCGGATATTGGGAACAATTTGTTGAGGTATGTACTTAGGTTAGATAGTTGTGGGACCTACGACCTCCGTTTGTAGGATTTGATATGTTTTAAATACGGGAGTTGTTGAGGGTGTTTTGGGCCTTCAATTTGGAAAGTGTTTAGCCGAGTGTCGAGATATTATGTGTTATATGTGTTTTGTAGAGTTGGAAATGGTGGATAATTTGCAAGGGTTGGTTATGTGGTTTTGTTACAGGTTTTTGGTAAGATTTTTTCCGGAAAGAATTTTCCGGGGAAAAAAATCTGGAAAATTGCTGCTGGGCAGTTCCCTGGCTGATATTTATAATGATACTCCCGTCGACATGTCGACGGGAAGGAAAAAAGCCATATTTCAAATTAAATATGTGTAACAGTTCGACATTGTGACGGGAATGGTTAAAATAACGTTTAGTGTATTTAAAATATCGCCGCGACTATGTCGACGGTACCAGGTTGCATTAATTTTATAATTTATATTGGGGGGTATTATACCGGTCAAAATGTCGACGGCTAAAAATACAATATAGATAGATAAATTGAAAGATGAAGACTAGCTGTGGACAGTGGCGAGCGGCATATTGAATTTACAGAAGGATAATTAAGTCTAAGATTAAATATATTCTGTGTTATATAACGTTAGTTTGGGTGCGCCCGGTCGACATTTGTCGACGGAGTAATAACTCCCCCGGGTGTAGAAAGGTGTGTGTTTTGACGCGAGAAAAGTGTGGGTCCACGTAGGAGTGACGGTTTGTGTCGACGGGATGGTTGCGTTCCCGACGAGGGACAGCCGACCAAGAGGGAGGCCGTGCGTCATGTTCGACGGGAGGTAAATTGGTATTAGGCGTGGGCCGTCGACATGGGACGTACGGGTAGTGGCCCGAAAATGCGGAGCGCGGGGTAGTTGGCGTCGAATGTAGTGAGGTGTTAGCGTTCATGTTTAGCTGTGAAGTGTGCAGGTTTATTCGGGTCTCAGTTCCGCATAGGTAGGGGTGGATGGTTGTTATTGAGACATATATAGGGGCATGATTGGGGCTGAATACATGAGAGGATAAATGCGTTGCACTGCTTGGATCTGTTGTTGGCGTTTATTACTCTGTTACCATCAAGCGGACCTTTGGGAGAGGAGGACCAATACAATGGGGCGCGTCAAGGAGTCTTCAATCTTCAAGATCAGGTTGGTCAGTCGGCTGTGTTCACCCAGCTTAAACCTCCATCGATCGTCCGCAAGAGTGGCATATGTACTGATAGCCCCATGTAGCGTCGTAGTGCTTTAGCCAAAGAGAAGGTGGAAAGCTTGGTGATGAGTAAGTGGGGAGATGGTTGTATCTCTAAATTTAGTTGGCGTGGGTAGCACAAGATGTGGTATATGATGCAGAGACACAGTCAAGGGTTAAGTTGGCCTGGTTGCTTAACAAGATACTATAATAAGATGAAAGAAACCAAATAGGTTGATAGTAAAAAATACCTTTAGATAGCTATCCCATACATCATCAGGGGCAGTAAGAACGCATTTTTCAGGATCCCAACCAAACCCACTTGTGTTTGAACCGAGTACCATGTCGTGCATAATGCTAAAATTAGTCCTCCATGTCTTCAACCTAGACTTTATATGTGGGTCTGCTTTTAAACCTGAATTAGGAAGACTTATATCCAACAAATTTTGAACCGCCTGATTGTATCCTGGTTTGAAACCATTTTCCGCACCGTATTTTCCAGACGCGTGCAATACCATTAATGCTTCAATTAGCTTTTGATCTTCTTCTGCTGTCCATGTTCTTTTATTTCTTACTTGAGCTTTAACCGTTCTAGCATCAACCTTACCCGCATCAATCTTTAATGGTAATTGTTATGCGAACAAAGGTGAGAATTAACAAGGGTTCATAAAACGAAGGGACTTTGTCCCGTTTGAAGTCCCACAAAGGTACTTTTTTAACTAGCATTCCCAATTTGGTCATGTGCGAATGTGCGAATGTGCGATCCCACTGAATGTGCGACATGTGTCCATTTTTTTTAATAATAAAGTACATGGTTAGGTGGGTGTGTTCCCAGTTATTTTTTCTATTATTATAAAATTACTAATTTACCCCTCGTTAATATAAATAAATATCACCCCCTTATCTCTTTTCATTTTCCTTCATCTTCTTCTCTCATATTTACCACCACTACACTTTCTCTCTCAGCCACCACCTTCCATCACCACCATCAGATCCGTTGCTCGACCACCACCACAACACAACCATCGTGTTCATTTATCTCAACTCACATCAAATCCTTCAGATCGAAGAACTTTACCACCGAACACATAGGATTTCGAAAAATATTTAAAAATAACGGGGAGTGGGGCGCGTATGGGTCGGGTTTACCATCGGTATTAATGGAGAGGTGGTGGTGGCGTCTCGGTGGTGGTAACAGAAGGCGGTGGTGGCGCGTTAGGGGTGTTCCGGTGGGAGCAAGGAGCTAAAACGCTCCAGAAAGGATGTAAACACACCGATCTATCGATTCGGTGAGCAAAAGACTTCGCCAGAAAATTTTCCGGTAGGCGGCGCCGGAATCTGCTAGTGCTCGCCGGAAATTTTGAATATTCCAGTGAGTAGAGAGAGAGATATATTTACCTGTGTCATGGAGCGGATGCATATTTTACTATAAAAAGGTACTAACGTGGGATGAAAAGTCTCGAATAAGTAAATGAATAAATAAAAGGTCAACACTTTCTTAAAAGGAGTACGTGTATATGATTCTTTGTGCTCATTTATGTTCATAAAGGAGTACAAGTTACGGAGTATTAGCAAATACGGAGTACATGGATGCTATACAGCACCTTTTTAAAATTAATTACAATAAAAGATTAATTGTAGAGTTTCATATTGAAAATCAATTTAGTGAGTCACTCGATTTTTTCAAAAAGGCAATTAAGCTAACATTTTAATTGCCAGAATCTGGAAATAAAGTGAAGTCGCACATTCGCACATTTAATAGGTAGCAAAATCGCACATTTGAATCTGGAAATAAAGCGAATTCGCACATTCGCACATTTAATAGGTACCAAAATCGCACATTTATTTGACTTATAGAACTAAGGGTAAATAAATAATTTTTGTCTAGACACATGGGGGACAAGTGATAGTGGGTGGGACAGGCGACACGTGATAGCGGGGGGCAAGTCCTATTTGTCTGGGACACGTGTCACAAAACTAGTGGGATCGCACATTCGCACATGACCAAATTGGGAATGCTAGTTAAAAAAGTACCTTTGTGGGACTTCAAACGGGACAAAGTCCCTTTTTCGGAATTTACGCGAGTATAATTGGGTCATAGCGACAGTTTTTATAGGACCTAGAATATAAAATATTAATCTCACACTGTCCTATCTTTTCTCCGAGCTCTGGTCTGACCATCCGCACAATTTAGTCCTCCAATCAGAAGTCGATGACACGTTAAGCTAGGTATGACCATTTTCAACACCCCATTCCCGTCCGAAATTGAAACTAGGTTTGACCATGCCATAAGAGGATCCTTCATTCAAGGTTCTTCCTAAAGTTCTTTGCTTGTCCTATAGTATTACAATATTTCTCGCTATACCACGTGGATTGCAGCTCTCCTTTAGGCCTATTTAGGGTTGTAAACGAACCGGACGAACACGAACGGAGCCTTGTTCATGTTCGTTCATTTAATTTTAACCGGACAAATAAACGGACACGGACGCTTAAATGGACGAATTTTCTTATTCATGTTCGTTTATTAAGAAAATGAGTTGTTCATGTTCGTTTATGTTCGTTCATTAAGAAACTAAACGAACGCTAAACGAATATAAACGATCGAACATAAATGAAAATAGACAAACAAACAAAAACTATACTGAATTCTTCACAATATATTGTCTTATAACTGTTGTTTTGTTTAAACAAACCAATTTTAAAATTATAAAATTAAAAGATATGATATATGAACATAAATAGATAAATAAACATAAACGAACGTTAACGAACGCATAATCGGACGTTCACGAACATAAATGAACGGATGAGACTTTTGTTCATGTTGGTTCATTTAACTAAACGAACGTAAAATATTGTTCATGTTCATTCATTTAATAAATGAACAAACATAAACGAACTTTTTACCATACGGTTCATGAAATGTTAACTGAACGTTCAGTTCGTTTACAGCCCTAGGCCTATTCTTCGTAGGAGCAGGAAAAGCCACTCCCTGGGAATAGTGAAGCTTCATAGGGTCTTTCTGTACAGCTGCTGGTAGTCAGCATCTTAACAAATATCTCTATCACCGAGCCTTTCTCCGAGAGAGTTCCCAGATTGTTAAGCCTTTCGTACATGTCGGAGCTTACCCTACAAGGAATTTATAGTTATGGTAGCTGTTTATAGGGGCTTCGGTTGCCGGCTCCCCTGTCATTATGTCAATGTTATGAGCCTACTCAGATCAGAGCTAGTTTCTTCTCTTTCGCCTATCGGCCGGCCGGCATTAAGCAACCTTCGCATTTCCTGCTAAGAGGGATGTACTCATCTCAATTGGATAGCACAACTAAAATTTATAGGTAACTTATATGTTAAAACACAGGTCATAAAAAACATACGTATTACTTATGATGGAAATTATGTTAAAAACATTTTTTTTTTTTTTTTTGAACAGAATGTTAAAAACAATTTAAGAGATTTAAACTCTTTTAAAATCAATTTGGTGTTTAAGTTTTAAAACCCTTTTTAACTCTTAAACCCAAAATAATGTTTATCAAACATGGCATGCAATCATAATTAAAGCAATAAATTAACACAACCAACAAATATTATAACATGTATAGCTTAGCCAAAAATCTTATAATTGTATCCACAAGCCAACATAGATACAATGGTCATCTAGGGACAATCCAATGCTCCCACTTGATTTAAGATCCTATCATCTTATTAAGTAGAGCATAAGCCTGCGCCTCCGTTGTCTTGGAACACCAACTCTTGTCTCCATGCATCCAAGATCTTCTTCTTGTTACGTTTACTAAAATTGTAAAGCATAACCTATTCTAATACTTACAACTAATTTAATAAATACAAGTACAAAATTTAATAAAAATTACAACTCGACGTCTAGGCCTTATTCCCAAAGACGCCAAAAACCATGGCAATAAACATGACAAACGGCTAAGGGTATTACGAGCTATACATGACAATAATAACAATACTACCATTGGCTTGCTCATGATCAATTTGCATGAGATTGATCATGATATATGCAGAAGATAAAAACAGGTAATATAAACAAGCCAATATAAAAATTATAAACAAAATTTAATCTTCATCTATTATTTTATTATAAATATATATACACCAATTTAATAGATCTATCAAACCAAATAAATATTATAATAAACAGGAAAAGTGACAAGTTTTATAACACTTATTTATTTGACATCAAATCAGATCTTTACTAGCTTCAACAAATCACATAAAATTCCTATGAGAATTCGATTTGGCCATTATACCATAAAATTCGCATTTAAAATAGATCACATGATAGTCGTAACATGTATAACCTAGTTATGATATCACTGATGGAAAACGTGGTTATAATTTTAAAAATTATTTAACAATTAAACATAAAATCAGAATTGCAGTGGAAACAAAAACCATTTAACACCTTATTCATACGCAATAATCTAGATACATGTTACACTAATGAAAAGTAAAAGGAACAATTGGCTANCTATGAGAATTCGATTTGGCCATTATACCATAAAATTCGCATTTAAAATAGATCACATGATAGTCGTAACATGTATAACCTAGTTATGATATCACTGATGGAAAACGTGGTTATAATTTTAAAAATTATTTAACAATTAAACATAAAATCAGAATTGCAGTGGAAACAAAAACCATTTAACACCTTATTCATACGCAATAATCTAGATACATGTTACACTAATGAAAAGTAAAAGGAACAATTGGCTACCTTGTGATTTGGATGGGAGATTCATGAACTCAACAAGATCAATAGTATGATTTTTCCACAACTAGTCCACACTAACTCTCAGATGACCTCAACAAGATGCAAGTGCTTAATCTACAACACCACAACAACAATATTGATTGGTTAAATCAAACATAAAGTATGTGTTTGGTTGTTATAGGTCACGACCGAATACCACAAGGAGGAGGGAGGAGAATACAAATAGTTCAAACCCGAATTCCTAGTTAGGGTATTTATATAATACTTAAAAGGATTTATTCTATATTTAAATACATGATATACTTTTTTTATTATATAAGATAATTACTTAAAGATATTATATGATTCCATAATATCTTTATTTTTTCTAATTAGTAATTGAAGCAATCCCAAGCCCAAGCTCATCACACCCCCATAAGAGGGCGATGAAATTAGTGAGCCAGATGGGCTTCCCATCTGATTCTTGATTTAATCCCAATACTTATTAATCAATCCAACTGATTAAGCTTAATCTTGTTTTCGAGTAATAGATCATTTATGGATTTACGTTAAATACATAAAAACTACAGTCTTGTGTTATTGTGTGTGACCTCATGGTCTTATGTATTAATGACAGTATTTAATTATCATATATCATGCACATAATCCAACACATTCATAGATTATTATCCATATCGTGGGGTGACATATCTCGATGATGCTTGAGTTAAAAGGGGTTATGAGAATGGATGAAGTTGAAAAGTTCTCTAATGGAACTCTTGGATCGATATTGATTGGTTTGGAAAGAAGAAATGAGGAGTATATTGAAGAAAGGTCAAGAATGAGCCCGCAAATTGAAGAAGACACATAATCTGCAAAAGAGGCATATGAAGAAGAAGTAAATTACGAAGAAACAATGAATCATATCAAGAGTTGCCTTTTATTCTGTGAAGGAATAAGGTCTTATCTGGGAAGATGTGGACTTCGTACTTACAACAGGATTCTTCCAAGATGTTGATGCCTAGACTTCAACAACTAGGACTGCTATTACATTGGGGGAGATTGTTAGGAATTTCATATGAATGTAATAATTGTCTAAAAAGTATAAAGGTTGTATTATCATAGTTTAGAAGTCTAAGGACCTATCATGTAATAAGTCATAACTCACCAATGATTGGTTAGGTATAAATACCTATTAGGTGACGTGACGTGTGTGCGTAAAGAGTTTGTCAGTAAACTATATGTATGCGTAAACTATATGTATGCGTTAGTGATTATTCCATTGTCAGATTTGCTTACGTCACTTGTTTGTATGCAGCACCCAACTTCTACAACTCGACTAATGAATAACTTTGCTATGAAATATAATCTTACTTAAAACTGAAAATTACAAACTTCATTCTATCTCTACGTAGTTACAATCAAAAAAATTGGCACTACAACCTAGTTGTACACTCCCTTTGTACTACGAACCCTTGGTCGTGGTTCACGAGAAGGAAAAAGGACTCATCCTTTTGATTAAATATTACGATTACGATAGTTAAATCTAACAAGGATGATAACCAAACATATAACAATTAGTAAGGACCTCAAAAGCAATACTGAAACATACAAGGCATCAAGTTGTACCTCGAACCAAACATTAAAACATTCGATATACCAACAGAAGCATCTAGAAGCCAAACGACTACTTAGACTGCTAAATATAAACACGATCCACTTTACCTTAAAATAGAAAAAACAGAAGCATCTAGAACACTTAACAATCCTATAAAAACAACGTTTGCAACCAAACACAAAACAAGTACACAAACAAGAAACAAAAACACAGTTCCTCGTATTCTTTTCATAAAACCTTTAAATCGTTTTTTTGTTTGTTAAGCAATAATGGCGGATGTTGAGACGTTTGCGTTCCAAGCAGAGATTAACCAGTTGTTGAGTTTGATCATTAACACGTTTTATAGTAACAAGGAGATTTTTCTTCGTGAGCTTATTAGCAATGCTTCTGATGTAAGTCCATGTTTTNTTTTTTTTTATTGAATTGATTGGTTATGTTACTTTTATAAAGTTTTTTTTTTAACATATGTGTTTGGTGAATTGTTAATGCTTTTGTATTAGATTGATTAGTTGTTTATGATTTGTATAAAGCATTAAGGTGGTAATATATTGATAGATATATATGTGATTTGTGTGTTTGGTAGTTGTATCGATCAGTTGTTTATGTTTAGTATTCCTCTGTTTAGGGTATGTTTGATAGCGAACTTTTGGGAGCGTTTTGAAGCGTCTAGCATTTGATTTTTTTCTATATATGCTGCTACCGCTAGTATTAGCCTAACATACTCATAAGGTTTTATGTGTTTAATACTTTAATTGTGATACATTGTTGTGTACTTTGTAGTTGTATGCATTTGATTTATGTTGATACATATATCTCCTTAATTTGTTCTGGTTTATACCTTCTGATTATGAAAAATTAAATGTGATGATAAAATTTATAGGCTTTCACTGGTATAGCTATGCATTAAGCAGCTAGTGTTTAGTTATATGACAGGGACACCAAGTGTACAAAATCCTTAAAAGTTCTAGGTTTTACTACACAACAAAACCGAAAGTATGTTGCCATCGAGTAATTTTTGTTGTACATTGCTAGCGCCCCTGTTCTGTGATTAATTAGCGATAGGGTTTTACTCGCATTGTAGTTTGAACAAGTGCGGTTTTTCTAAACTCTGAAGCTCTTTGCAAAGGCTGAAAATGGTTTTTAATTTACTGTCGTTCTATAAAATAAAGCCTCCATTTTTGCAAGGCTGGTTCTGTTGCAGCTTGCTACCTGATTTTACTTATTAATGAAAATCTTTAATAACACAAACTTAATATATGTTATGTAGGCTCTGGATAAAATCCGTTTTGAGAGCTTGACCGATAAGAGCAAGTTAGATGGGCAACCAGAACTCTTCATCCACATCATTCCCGACAAGACCAACAACACTTTGACCCTTGTCGACAGTGGTATTGGAATGACCAAGGCTGGTACGTAAATCAAAGCAACCGTTTTATCTAATGGTCATTGGTGTAAGCTTATTGTATCGATTACTAACCTATATGCTAATGTTTTGTATTCAGATTTGGTTAACAATTTGGGTACCATTGCTCGATCTGGCACCAAAGAGTTCATGGAAGCTCTTGCTGCTGGTGCTGATGTGTCCATGATCGGACAATTTGGTGTCGGGTTTTACTCTGCCTACTTGGTTGCTGACAAAGTTGTTGTCACAACAAAGCACAATGACGATGAGCAGTACGTTTGGGAGTCCCAAGCTGGTGGGTCCTTCACTGTCACCCGAGACAGTGGTGAGCCACTTGGCAGAGGGACAAAGATCACCCTTTATCTCAAAGAAGACCAGCTTGAATACCTTGAAGAGCGTAGGCTAAAGGATTTAGTTAAGAAGCATTCAGAGTTCATTAGCTATCCAATCTCACTTTGGGTCGAAAAAACAACCGAAAAGGAAATTTCTGATGATGAGGATGAGGAGGAGAAGAAGGACGAAGAAGGTAAGGTTGAGGAAGTTGATGAAGAGAAGGAGAAAGAGGAGAAGAAAAAGAAGACGATTAAAGAGGTTTCGCACGAGTGGTCGTTAATGAACAAGCAAAACCTATCTGGATGAGGAAGCCTGAGGAAATTACTAAGGAGGAGTATGCGGCTTTTTACAAGAGTCTTACTAATGATTGGGAGGAGCATTTGAGCGTGAAGCACTTTTCGGTTGAAGGCCAGTTGGAGTTCAAAGCTGTTCTCTTTGTTCCCAAACGAGCCCCATTTGATCTTTTTGACGGTAAGAAGAAACAAAACAACATTAAGCTTTATGTTCGTCGTGTCTTTATCATGGACAACTGTGAAGAGATCATTCCCGAATACCTTTCGTTCGTCAAGGGTATTGTTGATTCTGAAGATCTTCCTTTGAACATTTCACGTGAGATGTTGCAACAGAACAAGATCTTGAAAGTCATTCGCAAGAACTTGGTCAAAAAATGCATCGAGCTTTTCCAAGAGATTGCTGAGAACAAGGAAGATTACGCCAAGTTCTATGAAGCATTTTCCAAGAACCTTAAACTGGGTATCCACGAAGACTCCACAAACAAGACCAAACTGGCTGAATTGCTTCGATACCATTCCACAAAGAGTGGTGATGAGATGACTTCCTTGAAGGACTACGTGACAAGAATGAAAGAGGGTCAAAACGACATCTATTACATCACAGGTGAAAGCAAGAAGGCTGTGGAGAACTCACCATTCCTTGAAAAGCTAAAGAAGAAGGGATACGAGGTTCTTTACATGGTTGATGCTATTGACGAGTATGCTGTGGGCCAGCTAAAGGAATTCGAAGGGAAGAAGCTCGTTTCTGCTACTAAAGAAGGGTTGAAACTTGAAGCAACCGAAGATGAAAAGAAGAAGCAAGAAGCTTTGATGGAAAAGTTTGAGGGGCTATGCAAAGTGATAAAGGATATCTTGGGTGATAAGGTCGAGAAAGTGGTTGTATCAGACCGTGTGGTTGACTCTCCTTGCTGTTTGGTCACAGGCGAGTACGGGTGGACTGCTAACATGGAAAGGATCATGAAAGCTCAAGCTTTGAGGGACTCGAGTATGGCTGGATACATGTCTTCTAAGAAGACAATGGAGATCAACCCCGAGAACCCAATTATGGAAGAGTTGAGAAAGAGATCTGATGCTGATAAGAACGACAAGTCTGTTAAGGACTTGGTTTTGTTGCTGTTCGAGACTGCATTGTTGACTTCTGGATTCAGTCTTGATGAGCCAAACACTTTTGGGAACAGGATTCATAGGATGTTGAAGCTTGGACTCGGTATTGATGATGATGCCACTGAGGGCGAGGGTGATATCCCTGCTCTTGAAGAAGTTGATGTTGATGCCGACAGCAAGATGGAGGAAGTTGATTAAGTTCTATTTATGATGTTTTTGTTTTTATGTTAACTTTTACGGTGTTTGGACTAGTTTTATGACTGTTTGCTTATTCTGCTACTTTTGCGGCCCTTTTCTTAGTACTAGTATGTTACTTTTTTGTAACAATTGATCGAGTATAGTGGTTTGGCCATTCAATTACTTGTTTGGTTGATCTTTGTCGTTAAATTCAATTTTTATTTGAGTTGCATGCTACATATGATTCTAACTATAGACAGAACAAATTCCTTATATCATATGTAGCCAACAAATTCCTTGTTGACTTGCTACAAACAGAACAAATTTGTCTACCAACGTGTATTTGAAGGTTTGGTGTTTGTTAAGCAAATCACTCAAAAATCAAAATTTTATCGCACACTCACGTTTTCTTCTGACATAACCAAACACTGGGTAAAAAAACTTCACATAAAAAATATGCTTGACTCTGTGCATCATTATACGTTTGTTATGTTGTGTTTATGAAGTGATTTTGTTTTGTTAAACTGTTTCTTTGTGGTTATTATGGAAAACCCGCAGTATAGGCTAGGATGTTTTAGACCAGCGGATAGGAGTGTTGGGTCTCAAAATTTAGTATCGTCTTTGAACACGTTTATATAAGGTTGGGTCTTGGCTTTTTCCCTTGATTTTCAAACAGATGTGTGTGTATGTGTGTGTTCAAGTTCGGTTGTCGTTGGGCCAGACCTCTAAAACTGTAGTTACTGCACTAGAAGAGAAAAGGTGATGACGAGATGTGTTTACAGGGTGAGATGTTCTTAATCACTGCTAAATGTCTTGCTAATTTGATTGTGTAATGGATCAAATGATATGCTGTGCTCATACCTTTTTATTGCTGCAAAAGCAAAGAAAAAGAAGGCAATTGAAAACTTACAATTTATGGCTTTCTACACTTTTTCCAATAAAACACAGCCCCCTAACCACCATTTGTTGCAGATACTGTTTCCTACACCTTGTTAAGGGGGAGGGGGGGTTATTTTGGCCTCAAACTTTTTTACTGGTTAAGGTAGCTTTCGAGAACTCAATGAACCAACACAACATCTATAGGGTACCCTAAGCCATAGGGCCCGCCATAACCCTGAGCCTATGGCGCCAGGCGACACTCGGGCTCGCGTTATAACACCTCGCACCAACCCAAGTTATACGGCTTTTTTTTTTTTTTTTTTTTTTTTTTTTTTTTTTTTTTTTCATATTTGCAACGGTCCACTTTGGGTTCTTTTTAATAAAAAGAGCCGTTGGGTTTTAAAAAAAATAGACGTCATGGGATAACAAAAAGGGTTAATTAGTTGAAAATGTATCATATTTGTCACTTTTTGTTATTGTGTATACTGAAATACTTTTTTTCTTATTGTGTACTGAATTTTTAAATTTCGATTATTGTGTTTATTTTGTGACTATTTAGCCATGTAAAATGACCATTTTACCTTTCAAAATTTGAAAAAAGTAAGGGTAAAATGGTCATAAAATACATACAATAATCGAAATTTGAAAGTTCAGTACATACAATAACAAAAAAAAGTTCGGTACACACAATAACAAAAAGTGACAAGTATGATACACTTTAAAGCAATTAAAAAAAAATTGTATCCACTTTTTTACCGTATAAAAATCCTATAAATACCCTTTAAATCTTCTAATTTTTACACACACTTCTACCTATACATCTCAACAATACTTCTCTTTATTACCTTCAAAAAAATGTTATGGATCCAAACTACGATCATTCCGATGTTTACATTCAAGACGATTCGAGTAAGAGCGCGGATTTTCAAGCTTATGAACAATTTCAAGCTTTTGGTAATCATCAAGCTAAGAGTTCGGGTCCTCACACAAGGAAATTGATACCACGTGAACGAGAGGTCGCGAAACATCTACTTTTGGAAGATTATTTTGGCGACAAAAACAATCCACCTAAATACCGGAGAAGAATATTAAGCAAAAGTATCGTTGAATTCAAAAGTTTTTATACAAATAATCAATGATATTATCAATTGCAATGTTGAATCTCTTCCTGAATACTTCTTTTAAAAAAAAAAAAAAAAAAAAAAAAAAAAAAAAAGCGACCCGATGCTATTGGTCGTTTAAGTATTAGTCCTTTCATGAAATGTGGATCGGCCATACACCAAATGGCATACAACACATCACCCAATGCATTTGACGAGTACTTGCAAATTGGTGAACGTTTTTCACGTGATTTTTTACGAAACTTTACTAAATGGCGGATGAGTTTGAAGAGCGTTGAGTTTCAGACTTTCGTTATTCGCCTGGTGGACGCGGCAAAACACCATCTCCAGAAAGCTCGTGTTCTTCTCCAGTTAGGCGTCTCTAGATTATTTTTGTTTGTGTCGAATCGAGATTCAACCATTTGTGTTCGTATTTAAAAATTTCCAAGTTTTTCTTGTGAGCAATTTTTTCCCCTCGTTGTCGTGATACAAATGTTCAACCCGTGTCATCAAATCTTCATCATTTTCGCTGCTAAGCCTCGCGGTTTGGTCAACAAGCGAGTTAAACTTCCCGAGTTCTTAGTTCATGGGAGTCCACCTTCCGGTCAACATGTTCTTGGAACGTTCAATATAACCATTTTTCTTTGCTTCCTCATTGTATTCCGCAAGAATTTTGTAACCAAACATATCATTGTTTTGGTTGAAGCCCTTGTTCGGATCCTCGATACATGTATGAAACATTACGCCAATATTAACTCTTCGGTTTGAGTTCAAGACGTACGAGTTATTTCAGTTTTATTCCGAGGTTTCTTGGCTTTGCCTTTGCCATGCTTTTTGGGTGACGATGGCCCTGCGGCTTCGAATTGTTGGTTTTGTTGGAATTCTTCGGAAATTGGGGTTGGCATAGTTGTTAGGATTGTTGGAATTGTTGTTGGAAATAAGGGTTTGTGGTAATTGTTGTTGAAGTTAAAATTGTCAGAATAGTTGCTCAGGTGTAGGAAATAGGTTATAGTGGGTAAATTGGTTTGGGATTTGGTATGAGTATGACGAGCCAAATGGTGGAAGTTGGTTGGTGTTTGAGTTGATGGAATTTGTGGATGTTGGCGTGTTTGGATTAGACGATGATGAGGAATTCACTATTTGATTTGCGAGGTGATGTGCATTTGATTGATCCACGGATTGATATTCATTTTGTGAGTTTAGAGGTATAAATTAAGAGAAGTATTGTCGAGTTTAGAAGCAGAAAGTAAGGTAGAAGTGAGCGTAAAAATTAGAAGATTTATGAGTTATAGAATTTTTGAAGGGTAAAAAATTAAGAAAAGCTAAGTATTAATTNATCTATTTAGCCAACCTAACGTCCCTTTGTTAAACGTTACATAATAGCTTTTTTTGAAAAAAAAAAATTGCGGATGTTATTTTCGGCGCTAGAACCTATGGCGCGAGGAGGTGTCGTGTTCGCGTTATCCGGTCGCTTTATAGGCTGGCTCGAGGCCAAAAAGCCCCGTACCGGATGCTATTAAAGTAATATGTTTAACCGCGATCTACTTTTATATATCTCAAAATAGAAAAAAACAGAAGCATCTAGAACGCATAGCAATCCTATAAAAACAACGTTTGCAACCAAAACACATAACACAAAAACAAAAACGCACTTCCTTGTATTCTTTTCGTAAAACCTATGGCGGATGTTGAGACGTTTGATTTCCAAGAAGAGAAGAAACAGTTGTTGAGTTTGATCATTAATACATTTTATAGTGATAACGAGATTTATCTTCGTAAGATTAAACATCAGATGTTGAAGCTTGGCTGGAGTATTGATGATGAGTTTTTTAATCAGATTTTTCTTCCTGAAATTTCTGCTATTCGAAGAAGCCGAGGTCGATGCTGACAGCAAGATGGAGGAAGTCGATGGGTTGTTTTTTTTGTTTAGTTTTACTGTCTTTGGACGAGTTTCATGACTTTTTGCAGTCACGTTTCTGCTACTTTTGCGACCCATTGGTTGTTTATGATTAGTACTATTATGTTACTTCTTTCAAAAATTAGTTGAGTTTAGTGGTTTAACCATCTGGCCGGTACTGTTACTTAAAGTTTGGTTAACTTTTGTCGTTAACTTTTATTTTTGTGTAAGTTATGTTACATAAGATTCTAATTAGTTGACAGAAAGGGAGGTGCATGCATGTCGAATCCATATTGGGACTAAGTATATCGATTGTCGAGTCTTTCAAAAAAAAAATTTGTTCATGAACAGCTCATGGTTCAGGATTTTTTTTTTGTGCAAAGGTGAAAAATATATTAACTCAATACCAAACTACATGAAAAGCATCCAAAATAAAGCTAATGACAAGCCATAGCATCTAAATTTAGAGCTAAAACAAAACAACCACACTAACATACAAACCATGAAACTCATACAAATAACACTATACTGACAAAGCAGAATCCAGTCCTCCAAATTCTCTACTATATTCATTTTATGAAATTCCAGTAAGAATCAGATTCCTCTTTCTCATATGGGGCATTCTTTTTTCCATTTTACTTCCCATTTTTTCTTGTAGTATAGAAGCTGGTTTACAGTTTCAAACCATAGTTTTGATTCTTCAACATTAGGAATCCTCTTATCATCCACAAGCTTATCAATAAATTCCATCTTCTTCTCCACTTGTAACCTTATATCATCTTCCACTGTTGTTCCATTAGTAACACCATTTTGGTTTTGTGAAATAAGGAAGGCAGGGAATTCATCATCATAGCTTTTTGGGTTTGTGTTTTCAACTATTCCTTCATTCAAAGTTTCATACCTATTAGAGTTCACATTTACATTCACAGACTTCCCATTATTGGCCTTTGAAGTTGATGCTGTTGCAGTTTCCTTAACAACATCTTTACCCTTATCATTCCCTCCATTCTTCTTCCTATATTCCTGTCTTTGATGGTTGTTGTAATTACTTCTATATTGCCAATTCCTGTTTTGCTGCTGCATATTACTCTTCCTATTCTGCACTGGAGCAAACTCTTCTTGAAACTTTGGCTTATTAGCTACCTGAACTTTATTCTCAGCTTCTCTTTTGTCTTAGATTTCTTTCTCAGTCCTTGGCCTAACATTACACTGATCAACCACATGCCCAAACACCTTGCAATGAGAGCAACAATCAGGTTTCCAATCATACTCTACTTTCACCACTTTTGTCCCTTTTAAACACTTATTCATATCAGTATACTCAATTTTGATTTCAAACTTCATTTGTTTTCCAGCTTCAACTTCCACTAACACTCTTGCATAATCTGCCCTTCCTACACCAAACTGACACATATGAGCTGTAACAAAATCCATCACCAATGGTTTGCCTAGACTGCTAGCCATAGCACTAATGCCTTCCACACTCCAAGCTTCCATTGGAATGTTTACCATTTTGATCCATAATGGCATTTTGGTTGGTTCCACTTTCAATAGCCCTATCTCAGGGTTCCATTTTTAGATAAACAATGGCCTATTGTTAACCATCCATGGACCTTGATTTAAGGCATTATTCATTCCACTTTCATTTTGAAACTTAAACAAATTCACACCACTTGCATTAACAATCACCTCTTTCAGCCCATATCTGCTCCACATTCTCCTAATATGATACCTCATGAATCATCATATTCTTACCCACAAAATAACCACAAATAGTAAACTGCCATTTCACACTACCTTTAAGCACAATATCCTCATCAAATAAAACTGTTTCCTTACCATCCTCTTTTACCTTAGGTGCTATAAACATCAAGTTTTTAGTCATTGTTATAGCATCCTTAGCAACCATTTTAGCATATGAGTTCTCAGTTTTGTTTAGAGTTTCCTTATTCCTTTCACTATCAATACTCTTGTGTGTTTTTCTCAGTGCTCTGTTCAACCTCCTTGCTGCAATCGGTCTCTACATTCATCTCCCTAACACTTCCATCATTCTTCTTCAGTTCACTATCACTTCCTTCATCTCCTTCCGTATTCGCCTCATTTTCCTCAACAAATTTATTTTCCCCAAATTCTGTGCCCTAATTTCCTTCCTCTCTAATTCACCATCTTTCTCAATCACATTAGTTTTCCCAGTACTATTATTCATAGCCGCCTTCTTACTAACATTCACCTCTTTCTCATTTCTCTTATGCCCCAAACTACTAACAACATGATCATCCAACCAAATCGGAGCCCTAGGATTCCGTTTCGATGTTCTTTGACTTTTTTTATTCGTCATAACTACTAATAGCTAACTTTAAGTACTATAGAAACAAATCACAGTGTAGTAGATTGAAATACAAGGCAAATAAAAGCAGAAATAAGAAAATGAATTTTCCCTCCAAATTATTGAATTTGGGGGTTTCTTCAAATCTTACTAAAAATCGAATTCAAACACACCATTAGCTGCGGAATGAAACAAGGAATCCAATGGTGTTATCAGAATTGAACTTCATTGAGTATTCATGAAGAAATTGAAGAAAAATGGCGAATTTTGAAGTACGTGAAAAGCGGGAAAACGGTTAGGAGAGAAAAGAGGTTTTGTATACTAAACTACCTCATACATTTGTAACAGCTAATGAGTTTTAGTATTGGTTCAGGATTAGGTATCCTCTACCCTTTATTCAAAAGATAAAGCTCGGAAAATGTGTTGAGATCGATATCCCTGTTAAAAATTACATTATTTACATGAGTACATGTATTTACAGGCAGACTTAAGAAGTTCCGCTTACGAACTCTGTCTATTATTCTCCAGCTCAAAGTTGTCGTTTAAACCTTTTTACTATAAATGTACAAACTATCCTTCAATGAAGTATTTTTGAAGTATTAGTAACTTGTAAGATTGTAAACTTTTATAGGGTAATGCAAGTATGTCATCTACAGTACCAAATATTTACTGATAAATAATGAACCATAACCTATTATGGCCTAAGGCTTGTTATGGTAGGCTCGAAGTCGATTAGATTGATGTTAAACAAAGAGGCTGATTTTGAGAGTTCAAATAGCCTAAGAATATCCATTAAAATCTTCTTTCATAATACAATTCTAATAATACAGTTAAATCTTCTTTGATATTGAGCTAGTTCTTTTGAGCTACTTTCGTAGGTGAGCTTGAATCAGATAAAACCCCTTAGTTTGATGTGCGTCGAATAGATCTTTCATTCGGTTTTAATCCAAAATTATTATTCAATCTTATTTTAGTATGTTCTATAACTCGGTCTTTTTTTTCTTTTCGTAAACTCGTGTCTGATTTTCACCCTTTTTTTGATTTGCAGTTCTTCCCAAGGTTTTATGTTTGGAGGTTTCTACTTTGAAAGGGTCATTTTTCATTTTTGAAAGCATCTCATGTTTGATTTCAATTCCTCGACCAAATACTGATATTATGGCCATCATAAAAGCAACTATACATATCTCAGATCATTGGTTTTGTGTTTCCCTTATCTTCAAATTTTAGATCACAAGTAATGTTATAAAATTACAATGATACTTTCCACATCTGTGTTCTATAAAGCAAACAACTATACCACCCATGATTAGCATTTATTTAGATTACAAACATATGGGAAAAAAAACAAAACATATTCAAATCTTAACTTCGGGTTTGAATATGTGTAGCTAGACTTGGTTTCTATGAAAAATATACACAGAAGCAGATATATGATATACAACTATTTGGTTTCTTTAAATTACCTTCTTAATCTGACGAATGCTACATGACGGGCTCTTAAATCTGACATAAACTATAAAATGTGGAGTTAAACACATTATAGCTGTCATTTCTCATGTACTTCTTGGGAAGTGCACGGACACTAATGTTCATACGACTATGACCATTTAGGCGAAGCGGGGTTTGAGCATATCTAGCGCTGATATTCAAGTTCCGCTTTTCTGACAAGGGAAGGGAAGTTGTTCGGTTCTTTAAACTGTGGGAAAGTTTATATTGTGGTGGAATGTAAATTGCTCTCTCTATGTCATATTGTAGTTCAGCGTCTGTATCATATAGGTTGGTAGAGTTGAATAGCATCTGAAACACCTTGAAGCAAGATAGATGAAGGTACTTCCATTGACTAGGAGGATCACCGTTATCATCTGTAAAAATATGAGCAAGTAACTCTTGTCTTTTCCGCTCTAGAAACCTTTGAACTTCAGCTATTGAATCATCCAAGCATGCATTTGGATTTTCTTTGGAGTGAAGTAATACAAGGTTCATTTTCCCCTCTTCTTGTTCTTTCTGCTTAAAAATTTAAGTTATTTAATAAGTATGGGCAAAATAAAACAAATTATTTCATCTAAAGCTAAATGATTATGGTAAGAGGTTCTGAAGAATGACCTTGTAACTTTGAATGTCATTGAGCAAACGGGCAGTAACCATAAGTAATTGTGTGATGCTCTCATACTTTTGTGGCTTGACTTTGCTTTTGGGTAAGCATGGATTTAGGAAACATGAAGAAGTGAGGACCAAAATATGTGTAGCAATGGAGATCATGCCAGTTTCCAGGTATTCATCCATCGAAGGTATGTAGCCGCTTTTTCCCCAGGTAGTTTCGGTTAACCACGAATTGAATGTCTCCCTCCACTTCTCGATTATTAAGGAAGTGAGTTAGAAAAATTATGGAAGGATAACAGTTGTAAGAACTTCTTGCTTTTTACATTACAATATAGGAGTAAGAAACTCACTAGGTCTCTGAAATCTTCTGTTACATCAATCTTTCTCTGAAGGACTAATTCTGTTGGGTCACTGAATTCCCAAACTCTCGTAAACTAGGATTTGAACATAAAATAACCTAAGTGTTTAACTACCTTTAACACAATCAAGTCACTGAGTGAACAGTCACTCAGTGAGTCATCTTCAGGATGCTTGGGACAAGCTTANTTTACATTACAATATAGGAGTATAAGAAACTCACTAGGTCTCTGAAATCTTCTGTTACATCAATCTTTCTCTGAAGGACTAATTCCTTGGTAGTATCTGTCACAAGATCATCCAGCACATCGAAAATGGCTTTGCTTGGTCCATTTAAGCCTTTACCGTCCCATCTATTGTTCAAACATGAAATTAAGAAACTTTGGAATTGACATAGCTAATAACTCACAAAGCAGGGGGATTCACATAGATGGTAAGCATATCAAAACAAGGAAAATATATGGTACCGGTAAATAGCATCGACTAACAAGTGTAACTCCTCAAGAGTGCCTCTCATATCGAAGAAGTCATCTACAACTGTAATCACTATAGCACTCTTCGCGACAAGCATTCGTATAATAGAATCATGAGGTAATGCAGTGCTAGCTGCAACAGCAAAGTAGCAATACAAAGTTTTTTCTCGACCAAATCCCATTTCAGTGAGTCCCCATTTCTTAGACCACCTACACAATATGAGCTCTGTAAAAATTAACTACATAAAGTAATAGGAAAATTTTAGTGATTCGGTTCTATCTTTACTTTTGGATACAGAGTACTATTGATGCATTACGCATTGTACATATTGTTTGTTTGGACTTGGTGCTATTTGAAGGTACACTAGAAGTAATCAATGGTCTACCTTTTTAGTTCCTTAAGTTCATTTTGGTAAATTGATTGCCGGAATGTGTAGTTTTCGACAGCAAGTTGCATTAACCCCGTACTATGAACACATGATAACATATAAAAGGAGACCTTTCCTCTCCACAAAGGTCCTTCTTTGCTTTGTTCAATCCACATCCTATGATCAAGGTGTTCAAGTCTTGCGATCCATGGTATGCTTAGTTCTTCATCAATCTACAAAAGTATGATAAAAACAAAATAGTTATAGGTGTGTTTGTGTTTGAGAGGGTGATAGAGAGGGAGTGTATTTACCACTTTGGATAAATTGGGGAATATGATGATATTATCGTCCATTATGGTTTTCATGGTCGAGACTTTCTGAAGCATATTCTTTGACAATGATCTGGCCTTCTCTACTTCATTTTCTCCCAAGAACATTAGATCTGTGGCTTTATAAACACAATATAATAAGCTTCTAAATTGTCCACAGTTGTTCTCCAAATGATTCAAGATTTCATCATCATATAAGAACCAACAAAGGGTACCTGAAAAGTGTTAAAGAAAAAATCAATCAAGATTATCGCGTATGCACGAGTTTAAAAATAATATCCAAACAAATTCTTCATGCAAAGCCTGACCCATTTGTCCTAAACATAAGCTATGGTGCTTTCAACATATAAGAACACGCCTTTACATATTTCTAAAATTTTAGATGCATATATCATCTTATGTAATGAAAATATATCAGACATGCATGGTTTTGGTTGACAACCACCCTTGATAACTCAATGTGATAAGCGACACTGCCTTTCTTGAATGCTTGATGTGGCATGTCCCTTCAAAGCTTAATAATATCATATATATATATAGTTCTTCATAGGGCTTTTACCCAAAACTTACACGTAAATCTCACACATTTTGTCAACGTTGGGAATTCTACTGTTAATAGACGAGGACGATTAAACTTGGTTACAATTAGGCCAAATGTAAATTGGTATATTATTAGTCTAATTTAGTTTGTTACTCCATTATAATTACATATGGCAAAATCCACATGCAGCCAAAAAACGGTTAAGATATTACCATCAACCATAATCTTTACTTACTTGGAGATATATTATACCCATGCAGCCGAAAAAGCCGAAAAGCTAAGGAGTCCTTGTATATTTTATCAGCTTTAAACTTCAAATTATCATGCTGTGATTCTTGTTCCATGTAGCTCCTGAACAATCATATTTTGGTTCGGAGATATATTATACATATTTTAATGAAAATGTCTAATTGCTGATGATATCATTTCACTTATGTATCTGATGTATCACCTGTAAACTTTTTTCAGGATGTTCTCAATCTCCTCAATGAAGTACTCGGATAGGCCTAGCTTCTGCAGTTGATCAACCATGCTTAGTTCAACTAGTTCTTCGTCCATTGGGTACTTTTGTGGAACTGTAAATGTATACGATGAATTATTTTTGAAGGCAAATCCGAAGTGCAAAAGAGGATAAATAAATATATACGAAACAAATTTTGTGACATATTGCTACTTTGCAGCCATAATGAAAAACATGCACTGTTACAAAAAAAAACATATCAATCAGCTTAATCATTCAGAACATATTAAAGTGTTTTAAACTAATTAAATACTTACAAATGCAATAACCGATCTTCACCTTTTGTAGACAAATGCAATAAAATAAAATAAAAATTAAAAAATTAAAAAAAAATTGTTCTAAAACTATTTTACACATTTGTAACTAAAGGCGACAACAAAAGTTCTAATCATTGTACGTAATACTATTTTACACATTTAAATTTGTAAGTGTCAATCATCTATTGTTTATGTACACTTAGAAATTAAAGTATAAATTTTGAAGCACTAATACGTGACAAAAAATTTGTTTTTACTCAATTATATTAAGCATCGTAACAAGTTGTTTCTGTTGGACCGCAATTGTAAAAGTCTTGTTGGACAAGGTTCAAAGTACATCAAACGAAAGCCAAGGGACTGAACTTGTTAGTTAGATAGTTAGTAACCGAATAGCGGTTAAGTTAGTTATGGTAGTTAGTTAGTTATTCGGTTATGTTAGTTAGAAAGGTAGTTATTGTCGGTTATACCGATTCATGAACAGACATGATGGTTCGGGTCAGGGCTTATAAATAGAGTCGAATGTAATGTTGTGAAGTGTGTCTTAATAACAATGTAATCCGAATTATGTTGTTTATATTAATGAATCATTCTTGTCAATCTTGTTTGATATATATCGATCCTGGAAAGTATGGAACCTATGAAATACGAACATGGCATCAGAGCCGAAGGTTGCAAGATTACAAGTTTTGATTCAAGTCTTTGATCAAGAAGATCAAGAGACTTAGAAGGGAAGAGACACCAAGGATTGTTGGGGAAGATAGTGCACAATCAGAACCAACGGAAGTTGCAAGACAGCAACGACTTCAATCCAACGAATAGATTGAAGGAACAAACATGGACACCAAACGAATTGGTGGGAGTTTTGTTGTGATCTTTGGAACGGGACAACAAAACAAGAAGGAGAACAATATTGTTGTTACAACCCCTTGTTGGCGACTGAAATAACGTGACAACAAAGAAGGGAAGACTCTTGACGCTTGAAACGATAGCGAGGAACAAGAGTAGTTGTTGTTTGAAGCAAGAAGGAAAGAACAATTGTTGCAAGCCTTTGTTTGTGACTTACATCACACGACAACAAAGAAGAAGGAGACCCATTGCTGTTGTTTTAACGCAACAAGAAGGATAGAAAGACGTCAAGAAGAAGGATACTTTGTGTAAAGACAAACCGGTTGACAAAAAGGAAACACAAAGGGATACGTGTTATACACTTAAGAAGAAAAGTTTTGTTTGTGGATTGGTTGAAAGACACCAAGAGAAACAAACAATCTAGGATTGTTTAGCAATACCAAGACCAACAAATAGCGAGAAAGAAAACAAGCCGATCACTTGTTCTGAAGGGAATACCGACGGGTATTTGGATTTTTGTTGTAGAACACGGTGTAACAAAAAGAAGAACAAATAGGAGTATTGTGGAACAACGTTTTGGAGAAGGACAAGCAACAACAACGACAAACAAAAAAACTAACAAATTGTTTTGTCGTGGAGGAAATACTACCGAGTAGTATTAGTGAAAAAAACAAACAAACCGTTTGTTTTGGAAAAATACCAAAAGGTATTGAAGGTTGTTGTGGATACGGTTGAAAGGATACCGAGAAGAAGAACATCAAGGAGTGTTTTGTTGAAAACGTTTTGGAAAGACGAGAACAACATCAACGGAAAAGAAAACAAACAAACCGTTTGTTTTTTTGGATAAAGAATACCGAGAGGTATTCAAGGTGTGTTGTGGACGCGGTGTGAAACAGAACCGAGAAGAACAAGTGGAAAAAGGATTGCTTGGGGAAAACGTTTTGGAGCGACAAAACAACAACAACAACGACAGAAAAGAAAACAAACAACTCGTTTGTTTTGGAAAAATACCGAGAGGTATTAAAGGATTTTGTGGCAAAGGAGACTTGGAATTCGAAAGAAACAACAACAACGAAAACAATTTGATTGTTTGGAAAGAAATCGAGAACAAGAAGTTCTAGGGCACGGTTTGAGAAAGAAGAATTCAAGTCAACACACAAAAGGAAACACCAACGTGCGGAACAAGTTAGTAACACGAAAGAAAAAGAAGGAACTCGTTTGGTTTGTGAACAGAATCGAAGCCGACAAGAAAGGAAGAGAACGCGTAGAAAGGCGTGAAGATTCGAAGAACAAGACTTAAACAATTAGGGGGGAATCGTTGGACCGTAATTGTAAAAGTCTTGTTGGACAAGGTTCAAAGTACAGCAAACGAAAGCCAAGGGACTGAACTTGTTAGTTAGATAGTTAGTAACTGAATAGCGGTTAAGTTAGTTATGGTAGTTAGTTAGTTATTCGGTTATGTTAGTTAGAAAGGTAGTTATTGTCAGTTATACCGATTCATGAACAGACATGATGGTTGGGCTTATAAATAGAGTCGAATGTAATGTTGTGAAGTGTGTCTTAATAACAATGTAATCCAAATTATGTTGTTTATATTAATGAATCATTCTTGTCAATCTTGTTTGATATATATCGATCCTGGAAAGTATGGAATCTGTGAAATACGAACAGTTTCAATATTGTAAGGGAAAAACTGCTTAGGTTTGTTTGCATATTTAAGAGAGTAGTAGAGGTGATTATCTGATTAATTACCTCCATTAGGACACATATGAACAAGTGTCATCAGATACTCAAGGCATTTGTGGTTTCTGGTAGAAATGTATGCCTGTGCGGTAGCCGAGGGTGATTGGAAAAGTGATCCATCTTCGCTCAAATGCTTCATTATGGTTTGTTGATCAACATTATGCTTTGTGAATTGAAAGGTCTCTAAGTAACAAGATGGACGGGTTATTGGGCCATCTCAACGCATCTCTTGCGCCTGCAAGAATATTCATTTAATTATGTCTGCGAATGCAGAAGAATACTCCATACCGGACAATTCACTCAAAATCTCAATATAATATATACTATATAGACTATATAGTATA
>LBNU01010440.1:26606-60262 GCA_014162995.1 Artemisia annua
AGTTGAGTTCATGTGATCCGATAACTTAAGCTCTAGACCTGATGATTCTGCCAGTTCAATGGTTGCCGGGAAAACAATGGAGAACGATCGAGGAAGATGATCAAGGTTACCGTGAAGCATCTCCTCCATATTTTCGTGTATAAATTTCAATCCTGCAATATAGAGGAAAACAAACACAACTCTCCATAAGTTATATTTAGCATCAATACGCTAACTGTTTGAACTATAAGATATATGAACAAGAAACATAAATGGCTATATGCTCTATCTTCGTTGTACGTCAGTGATATCACATACACTTGATTTCGATGGTGTCCTCATCCACGTTAAAACAACTTTTTAATTTTATATATAGAATATAATCCTGTATCACTTGCAGGTATAACCGTATAATGTGTCAGGTATCAAATACCTTTTTCTATATTTTTAAAGCCGAATCCCCATTTTTGCAGCGCAGCCATGCAAGCAAGGGTAGCAGGAAGAGCATCAATGGTGGGAAGATCTCCCCAATACCCTTCTTCCTTCTGGTTATGGAGCAACCATTCGAGACAACCCTTAAACAATGGGGTATTATGTTCTTGAGGGTGTGGAATCATTGCTAACCACGCAGTGTCGTAAGCCGATGGTGGCATAAATGAGTGAAGATGGCCACTCTTTTGTTTCGAGAAAATCTCGGATTTCAGTTTGGTAACTAGAACTTGGATTGAGGCCAAGGAATGCTCCATTCAAAGCAATGTGAGGAATCGGAATATTTTTTATTTTTTTTTCTCTGAATGGCGGTATTTTATTAAGAAGCAGTAAACGAATTCTGAATTTGAATCATCTTCAACTGAAGCTACTTAAATAGGCAAGTTTCTTATTACATGGCATGCATTCTTAACGTGTATACGGGTCCACATGGCATTCTTAACGTGTTCCCTGGTTGACTTCATTTATGAGCTAGGTCCCATCCCATACAGGAAGAAAACATTTTGAAATAGGCCCATACAGGGACAAAAAAAAAAATGTGTTACATGTGTACGTACTAACATAGTAAACTTTGTTCAAAAAAAACATACTAGTAATAAACTTACTTGAGGTAGTTTCGAAGAGGCCGGCGGATGTTGAATTGCAAGACTTTTCCATTCTTCCTTGTCAATCAGAGTGAAGGGTACCATAACGCAAAACTTGCGTTATTCCTAGGTGGCACAAAATCAACGCAAGTTACCAAGTTAACATGATTTCCTACTACTGCGCGTTGGGGCTACGTTTTAACGTACGTTGGTGTGGCAACTCAAGTGTATTAACTGATTATCAAGTTACACCATTTCCCAACCTTGAGGTATGCCAATAGCTGTTTTTTTTTTTTTTTTTTTTTTTTTTCTTTTTTTTGTTTTTTTTTTTTTTTTTTTTAAATGGTCTCAAAAGTGGTGTTATTGGTGTTATGATTTCCTGTGTTTTTGATGTTATGTATTAGTGTTGAAGATGATGTTGGCGCTGACGCGACGGTGAGTATTTCATAACTCAAGTTAATGGTACACCTTTGCTTTATGTCAACTTATTGTATTATTCTGCCTCCAGAGTCTAAGAGTAGATATCATGGATGGTCCCTATGATTATAAAAGTTGCAACTTTTTACTGATAATTTAAACTTGTCATTCAGACAGTACCTTATCTTTGCTAAAGAATAACACTGATCTTTTTTTATTTTTTTTTTTTTTTATTTTTTTTTTTTTTTTTACTGGTATTAAGCGGATTCTGTTATCATTTACACGTTAGCCCTTTTAGCTAACGACCATTTGCATCATCTATCCTTTATAAGAACGACCGTTTATAATTTAAAGTTTTTCGTCCATTTTATCCGATTTCGTCTGTTTTTATATGTTTTCATCCGTTTTTATACGTTTTCGTCCGTTTTAAACGTTTTCGTCCATTTCCTACATTTTATCTGTTTTTGTACGTCTTCGTCCGTTTTTATATGTTTTCATTCGCTTTTATACGTTTCCGTTCGTTTTTATACGTTTTCGTCCGTCTTTAAAAAAAATTCTTACATTTTCAAACGTTTTTATCTGTTTTCATATGTTGTTATCTGTTTTAATATGTTATCATATTTTTTATCCGTTTTTATACGTTTTCATCTGTTTTTATACATTTTCATTCGTTTTTATACTTTTTCATCTGTTTCTATACGTTTTCATCCGTCCTTATACGTTTATCTTACATTTTTATACGTTTTCATATGTTTTTATCCATTTTAATACGTTTTCATACTTTTTTATACATTTGCATCCATTTTTATATGTTTTCATTCATTTTCGTCCGTCTTTATATATGTTTTCAAGCGTTTTTATCCGTTTTTGTTCATTTTTATACGTTTTCGTACGTTTTTATCCGTTTTCGTCCTTTTTATACGTTCTTATTTATTTTAATACGTTTTTGTCTGTTTTTATACGTTTTCGTCCGTTTTATATTTTCATACGTTTTTATGCGTTTTTATCCGTTTTAATATGTTTTTGTCCATTTTTATCCATTTTTATACATTTTTATATGTTTTCATATGTTTTTATTCGTTTCATCCAATTTTATACGTTTTCTTCCCTTTTTATGTGTTTTTCTTGCGCTTTTA
Organism: Artemisia annua; assembly: GCA_014162995.1. Lineage (NCBI taxonomy): Eukaryota > Viridiplantae > Streptophyta > Magnoliopsida > Asterales > Asteraceae > Artemisia > Artemisia annua. The sequence continues at coordinate 29,212 of LBNU01010440.1, forward strand.
TCCTTTTTTTCCTTTTTTCATAAGTTTTCATCCGTTTCTATATGTTTTCATCTATTTTCAAACATTTTCGTCAATTTTTATCTGTTTTCTTATCTTTTCATCTGGTTTTATATGTTTTCTTACATTTTCATCCATTTTTAAAACGTAAGAAACATATAAATTGAATGAAAAAGTATAAAACAGACATAAACAGATAAAAATGCAAAAAAAACATATAAAAATGGATAGAAATGCATAAAACATACGAAAACGTAAAAAACAGATAAAAACGTATGAAAACGTAAAGAAACGTATAAAAGCGTATGAAAACGTAAGAAGAACGTATAAAAACATAGTAGTAGTAAACTTACTTGATGTACTTTCAAAGAGGCCGGCAGATAATTGCAAAGACTTTTCCATTCTTCCTTGTCAATCATATGTCATCAACTTTTGTATTATCTGCCTCCAATGTCTAAACAAAGTAAAAAAGCACTGGTTATACATTGGAAAAGCATTTTAGTATATGTAAATTTCTACATTTACAAGTTCCATCCACAATTTAATATTGTACAATATTTTTGTTTATTTATACTAGGGAAGAGATACGATGAGAGATTCATGGAAGTTGCATCTTTTATTGTAAGTGCATATGAAATGTGCGGTTGTGGTTACTTCTCATTATTCTCATTTTACTTTATTTCTCATTTGCTCCTTACTCATTTATACTATATATAAAGAGAAAACACATTTGTTTTAAACTTAAAAACTTAAAAATTGAGTAACAATGTTAGACTAAAATACTACTTATAAAAGACAATGCAATTTATTAAACATTTAAATAAGTATAAATTTCATTTAATTTTTGGAATGTGTGATTAGTGTTCCCTTATATTTTTCCTTTGTTAATCTTCATAACCTTAAATTTAAAAATGAGAAAAGCCTAGCTTATGTAGTTTTAAAAAGCTTCAAATCTGTAAGTTATCTTTAAATGGCAAAACCTACCTCATACACATTTTGCTACAGAGGCTTGATTCCGCACTCTCTTCGTCAATCTGGGTCACCTTGGTACCGCTATACAAAAGTATGTGTTTTACACATATCTTATATAAGTCCATTCGTTAATGATAGTTTCTCTCCAAATTGCTATGGATGGTCCCTATGATTTATCAAAAGTTGCAACTTTTGTCCGTGATAGTTTAAAGTTGCATGGACAGTCCTTATCTTTGCAAATAATAACACTAGATGTCCTTTTTTTTAACTGGTATTAAGTGGATTTTGTTATCATTTACACGTTATCCCTTTTGGCTAACGACCGTTTGCATCATCTATCCTTTATAAGAACGGCGGTTTATAATTTAAAGTTTATCATCCATTTTATACGTTTTCGTCTGTTTTTGTATGTTTTCATCCGTTTTATACGTTTTCATCCGTTTTAAATGGTTTCATCCATTTTCTACATTTTATCTTTTTTATATGTTTTCGTCCGTTTTTATATAATTTCATTCGTTTTTATACGTTTTCGTCCGTCTTTAAACATTTTTCTTACATTTTCAAATGTTTTTATCTGTTTTCATACGTTTTATATGTTTTTATTTGTTTTAATATGTTATCATACTTTTTTTATCCGTTTTTATACGTTTTTACTTGTTTTTATAATTTTCATCCGTTTTTATACGTTTCCGTCCGTCTTTATACGTTTATCTTACATTTTTATACGTTTTCATACGTTTTTATTCATTTTAATACGTTTTCATATTTTTTATATATTTTCGTCCGTTTTTATATGTTTTCATTTATTTTCGTCCGTCTTTATACGTTTTTCTAACGTTTTCAAATGTTTTTATCCGTTTTCGTCCTTTTTATACGTTCTTATCCATTTTAATACGGTTTTGTCTGTTTTGATACGTTTTTATCCGTTTTAATATGTTTTTGTCCGTTTTCATATGTTTTTATTCATTTTTATACGCTTTCTTCACATTTTATGCGTTTTTCTTGCGCTTTTATCCCTTTTTTTCATACATTTTCATCCGTTTCTATACGTTTTCATCTATTTTCAAACGTTTTCGTTCATTTTTATCTATTTTCATATGTTTCATCCGGTTTCATATGTTTTCTTACATTTCATCCATTTTTTAAAACCTAAGAAACATATAAAATTGAATGAAAACGAAAAAAAAACAGACATAAACAAATAAAAATGCAAAAAAAAGATATAAAAACGGACAGAAAATGTATAAAACAGACGAAAACATAAAAAAACAGATAAAAACGTAAAGAAACATATAAAAGCATATGAAATCGTAAGAAGAACGTATAAAAACGGACGAAAACGTATGGAAATGTAAGACAACTGGTGAAAACGTATAAAAAAATGTATGAAAGTGTAAGAAAAAAAATATTAAAACGGATAAAAATGTATGAAAACTGACGAAAACGTATAAAATGGACAAAACATATGAAAACAGACGAAAACGTATAAAAACAAATGAAACCGTATAAAAACAGAAGAAAACGTATAAAAATAGGTGAAAAGAAATAAAAACAAATGAAAACGTATAAAAACGGATGAAAACATATGAAAATAGACGGAAACGTATAAAACAGACGAAAACGTATAAAACGGACGAAAAACTTTAAATTATAAATGGCCGTTCTTATAAAGGATAGACGATGCAAACGGTCGTTAACCAAAAGGCTAACGTGTATATGATAACAGAATCATAACATCGGTTAAAAAGAGGACCACGATTGTTATTCTTTGCAAAGATAGGGGCTGTTCATACAACTTCAAACTATCAGGGACGAAAGTTGCAACTTTTGATAAACCACAAGGACCATCCATGTAATTTACTAAAAAAAAAAAAAAAAAAAAAACTTATTTTAAAAGAGGAATGTTGTGTCCACATAATTCTCCCAAGTTGAGCACGAATAGAGAATATATAAGACTAGACTATAGACCGGCGGGTGGCTATAAAAAGAAGGGTTTTGCTAACAACAACCCTATGGGTTGTGGTTAAACATTCCATAATTAAAAAATTAACATTAAATGAACTTATATATTCTATAATTATACACATTTATTTATTTTAAATATGGAATGTGATGTTAAGCATGACATGTTTAGTTTTATTAATACTTGATTTTTTATTTTTGTAATGCTTAACCATAACCCATAAGATTGTTGTTAGCAAAACCCAAAAAAGAATATAAGTAGAAATGATTGGGAAAATACAATACATGTGTATTATCTTTTTTACAATAAAACATTAACAAAATACATAATGTAAACATATAAATAATTAAATGGCTAAATAATCATCGTATGTAAATCATTTAAATAGTAACTTTTGTTAACTTTTATTAAACTCACGAAACATCTATAACTTAAACGATCTATCATATAATATAAATTCAACCGCACCAAAAGTATACAAAACAAAATACTACTCGTATTGTATATCTTTTAATAATAACTCTGACACATTTAAGAGTGATGTTATGCTTTTCTTTTCTTTTTTGATCATGGATCCCAAAACCTGAAGGGCCAAGAAAACTTCAAACATTGTGTGAAAAAAAAAACGTTGTAGTAAAAGATAATGAAATATAAATTACATTAAACACACTATATTAACGCATTAGTCAAAGTGGAAAAGATTGTAATCAAAATATGATATTCAATGAACTAGTTATAATGCCCGCGCACGCGCGGGTTTTTTTTTTTAAATTTTTTTTAAATGATATATTTTTATTTTTTAAAAAACAAATAATTTAATCTTTGTTTTGTTTGATTTATTATTTTTAATTATATTTGTTTATTATTAAAGATAATCATTTAAAAAATTTAATCATGTTGTTAGTTACATCTTATCTATATTTTTTGTATTTATCTTCTACTTGTATAGTATATCAAGAAAACAAATTTTTAAAATTTTAAATTAAAAAATAATAATTAAAATATTACTTAATAAGGAAATATTCTTTTTTCCGAAATACGAAAGTACCCACTAGGGGTTTTGTTTTATTATATAAAAGATTACGATCCTTCTTATATGTCACTTCGGCATAAGTAGACACAAAAAGTTGATGATGTCAGAAAATACTCAAAATTTGATTGAGCTCGTCGAGCCATTTCAACTTTTTTGGTCAATAGCTACTTAGTGTGTTAAGATTTGATTATAAATTATTATCTTGTTAATAATCTAAACACTAAACCATCTAACTAATTAACTTCCTTTTAAACCATCTAATTTAATTTATAGAGTCATGAAATTTGAGGTGACTTAATGCAATAATAGATAAGAAGATAGTTCGTAGTCATATTACAAAGATATGTTTGAGAAATCCTGTCCAACTTCAGTTGGTTATATATTCTAAAATAACACATTATTAGAATTAACAATGACACGTAGTGAAACAAGATGTGTAATACCAGTTATCGAAAGAGTTTCAAAGGAAGATACGAGCTTAAGAAAAATATGTATTAAAACTTAGTGCAATATGTTAAAGGTCAACTATTGAATAAGGTGTATTTATGAAAGTGGATAAATAGCAAAAGGATCAATTATGTAAATTTGAGATGGGAATTTAAATTGATTGACCAGATCGTTTGTAGATACATATATGACGTGAGCAAAGGGCGTCTTGCTTTATAGAGAAAGTGACATGTGTCATTATGACGTCAGAATATGACGTCGGAATATGACGTCAGAAAGAGAGGAAGTAGCATTCAAAAAAAACTTTTCACTTTTTATATATCACTAGTTGAGTATCCGCGCGATGCGGCGGTGTGTACTCTGTGACTATATTTTTTGGTAATGTGATGTTATGCGGCCATATTTTTTTTAACAATTAATTTACAAATAACAATAATTTTAGGGTTGGATCAGTTGGAAAACCATTGCATCTTAACCTAGAGGTCAATGATTCGATCATCACTCCCTACAAAATGCCGGAGGTCCTTTCCTATCTTAGATAGAACTGGAAGCAGCATCTTAACCTAGAGGTCAATGGTTCGATCCTCACTCCCTATCCTATCTTAGATAGAACTGGAAGCAGCATCTCTACCTTAGGTAGGGGTAGGCATAGTAAGGCGACCACCTTTTATATTTATATTTTTATTTCAAAAAAATCAATCTTTTTTACACTATATATATCCCCTTTCATTTTTAATATACACTATTCGTATAAGCCAAATATCAAAATTAGCCCAAAATCAACTATACCATACAAATAATATACGGCTCAATTAGTAATTAGTCTAAAACCATTTTCAGTGTAAACAAACTTTAATCATCAATATCTATTAAGACCAATAATAAAACTACCGAACAATTTGTGATATCATTTAGCCAGCCCAATTAACAACCAAACCGTTATATAACCCAAATGTTAGGACTTATAAATACGTTTACAAAACCTAAATTACCTCATTCCTGCCCTAATTTCCCTCACAAAATTACGCAGCCATGATTTGCAGCTATACAAACATCACGTACTCTTCCTTTCTTTCTTATCATGATAACCGAACATAACCAACAATCTATGTTTGCAAGAAAATCAGACTCTTTTTGTTGAATATCAAACGAAAACTCTCTTTAAGGTTTTACGTTGTGTTGACCGTGATGGTGGTTTTGAGATGGGTTAGAACTGAGGAAGATGTAGATGTTGGGTTCTATTGTTGATGTATACTTTCTGTTCATGGACCATAGATGGAATAAGATTGATGTTTGTTTTGGCTTGATTGATGATTGTTCTTTTCTTTTTTCGTTTCATCTTCGTTTTTGTTTTGATATGTAACGGTACATTTTTTTTCTTCTTTTGTGGAATGCATTCATTGGTCGAGGGGGTGACTGGTTTGTGAATTTTGGAGTCGTCCGACCTTCATCGATCTTGTGGTTGCAGTGGCGGCGACTCGGTCAGCGCAGGGACGACCGGTCCGGTCGACCGACCATGGTGCCCAGCCTAATGGCTTTATTTTTAAGTACCTGGCTTAGTAGCTTGATTAGCTTGTACATTACGGTTAAATGATTGTATATTTTGGTGAAGGGGTGAATTAATTAGTGTATTAATTATATGTGTTGAATAGATTGTTGACCTTAAAATCATTGTGTTTTACATACTTGTGCTTTGTGTTTTATGACTTGTATTTACTTAAAGGCTATTGTACATTGTGCTTAAATAGTTGTAATTTTTTGTGAAGGGGCGTTTTTAATAGCATTAATGTTGTTTGGTAGAATTTTGGTCTTAAAATGACACCACGCTGTTTTTTGTTGTACAATATGCTTACTCTGTTGTAATTCTGAAAATTGAGTGTATTAAAGTGTTGTAAACCATGCATTATTTCTTGTAAATCTGAAAATTTTGGAGAGAGAGTGCTTAATGCATTATATGTAGTATAGATACTATCTTATAAAGCATCTAAGCCTTCTAAAAAAAGAAATACTTAAAATTAAGCATTGCAAGTTCTTAAGCTAAAAGTACAACTAATTAAAACACATTTTCTAACATTAAATACAATTACAAGTTCTTAAGCTAAAAATACCACTAATTAAAACACATTTTCTAACATTAAATACAATCTTTAAATAGAAATACTTAAAATTCGGCATTACAAGTTTTTAAGCTAAAAGTACAACTAATTAAAACACATTTAATAACATTAATAAACTGATTAATAAATACAATTAATGTAGTTATTAAAACACCCCTTAGATAAGAAATACAAATTATCAAGCATATTGTACAACCAACTTAAACACAATTCCTACATTAAATGTCACTAATACAAATAATAAAGCACATTATACAGCATTACAAGTTTTTACGCTAAAAGTACAACTAATTAAAACACATTTACTAACATTAATAAACTGATCAATAAATACAATTAATGTAGTTATTAAAACACGTCTTAGATAAGAAATACAAATTATCAAACATATTGTACAACCAACTTAAACATAATTCCTACATTAAATGTCACTAATACAAATAATAAAGCACATTATACAAATATTCAACCCCGAACGGGCAACGGGCCAAATAGGCTCGAGCCTGTATGGGCACGGGCCAAACGGGCTCGATCCCAAACGAGCACGGGCCAACGGGCTCGAGCCCGAAAGGTTTACAACTCTTAGCTATCACCTTTTCTTTTTGATGTCGTTAACATTTATTTTAGGGTACACGACGCTGCAACGCGAGGGTACCCTACTAGTATAGATAGATAGATTAGTTTTTATTTTTACTCTATGCATGTTTGACATTTTTTATAAATTGTATTCTTCTTTTTATTCTATGTTCAGACTTATTAATATTCAAAGCCAGATAAACATCTCCAAATTGATCTTTTGATTGCTTTATTAAAAAATGTAGTAAAAGATAATGAAATATAAATTACATTAAACACACTATATTAACGCATTAGTCAAAGTGGAAAAGATTGTAATCAAAATATGATATTCAATGAATTACGATCCTTCTTATATGTCACTTCCGCATAAGTAGACACAAAAAGTTGATGATGTCAGTAAATACTCAAAATTTGAATGAACTCGTCGAGCCATTTCAACTTTTTTGGTCAATAGCTACTTAGTGTGTTAAGATTTGATTAAAAATTATTATCTTGTTAATAATCTAAACACTAAACCATCTAACTAATTAACTTCCTTTTAAACCATCTAATTTAATTTATAGAGTCATGAAATTTGAGGTGACTTAATGCAATAATAGATAAGAAGATAGTTCGTAGTCATATTACAAAGATATGTTTGAGAAATTCATGCCAACTTCAGTTGTTTATATATTCTAAAACAAATCCAGTTTATAAACTCACAAAATTCACGAGAAACTCACGAGGTGACTTAATACATCAATAGATAAAGAAATATTTGGTACAAAAAATAACACATTATTAGAATTAACAATGACATGTAGTGAAACAAGATGTGTAATACCAGTTATCGAAAGAGTTTCAAAGGAAGATACGAGCTTAAGAAAAAGGAATATGTTTGGTGGACCTAATAAAGGGGCCTAATGGTGGACCTAAGGCTTTAAATACTTGTACAGTAATATGTTAAAGGTCAACTATTGAATAAGGTGTATTTATGAAAGTGGATAAATAGCAAAAGGATCAATTATGTAAATTTGAGATGGGAATTTAAATTGATTGACCAGATCGTTTGTAGATACATATATGACGTGAGCAAAGGGCGTCTTGCTTTATAAAGAAAGTGACATGTGTCATTATGACGTCAGAATATGACGTCAGAATATGACATCAGAAAGAGAGGAAGTAGCATTCAAAAAAAACTTTTCACTTATTATATATCACTAGCTGAGTACCCGCGCGATGCGGCGGTGGGTATCCTGTGACTATATTTTCTGGTAATGTGATGTTATGCGGCCATATTTTGTTTAACAATTAATTTACAAATAACAATAATTTTAGGGTTGGATCAGTTGGAAAACCATTGCATCTTAACCTAGAGGTCAATGATTCGATCATCACTCCCTACAAAAGGCCGGAGGTCCTTTCCTATCTTAGATAGAACTGGAAGCAACATCTTAACCTAGAGGTCAATGGTTCCATCCTCACTCCCTACAAAAGGCTGGAGGTCCTTTCCTATCTTAGATAGAACTGGAAGCAACATCTCTACCTTAGGTAGGGGTAGGCATAGTAAGGCCACCGACTTTTATATTTATATTTATATTTCAAAAAAATCAATCTTTTTTACACTATATATATATATATATATATATATATATATATATATATATATATATATATATATATATATATATATATATATATATATATATATATATATATATATATATATATATATATATATATATATATATATATATATCCCCTTTCATTTTTAATATACACTATTCATATAAGCCAAATATCAAAATTAGCCCAAAATCAACTATACCATACAAATAATATACGGCTCAATTAGTAATTAGTCTAAAACCATTTTCAGCGTAAACAAACTTTAATCATCAATATCTATTAAGACCAATAATAAAACTACCAAACAATTTGTGATATCATTTAGCCAGCCCAATTAACAACCAAACCGTTATATAACCCAAATGTTAGGACTTATAAATACGTTTACAAAACCTAAATTACCTCATTCCTGCCCTAATTTCCCTCACAAAAATACGCAGCCATGATTTGCAGCTATACAAACATCACGTACTCTTCCTTTCTTTCTTATCTTGATAACCGAACATAACCAACAATCTATGTTTGCAAGAAAATCAGACTCTTTTCTTGAATATCAAACGAAAACTCTCTCTAAGGTTTGACGTTGTGTTAACCGTGATGGTGGTTTTGAGATGGGTTAGAACTGAGGAAGATGTAGATGTTGGGTTCTATTGTTGATGTATACTTTCTGTTCATGGACCATAGATGGAATAAGATTGATGTTTGTTTTGGCTTGATTGATGATTGTTCTTTTCGTTTTTCGTTTCATATTCGTTTTTGTTTTGATATGTAACGGTACATTTTTTACTTCTTTTGTGGAATGCATTCATTGGTTGAGGGGGTGACTGGTTTGTGAATTTTGGAGTCGTCCGACCTTCATCGATCTTGTGGTTGCAGTGGCGGCAACTCGGTCAGCGCAGGGACGACCGGTCCGGTCGACCGACCACTGTGCCCAGCCTAATGGCTTTATTTTTAAGTACCTGGCTTAGTAGCTTGATTAGCTTGTACATTACGGTTAAATGATTGTATATTTTGGTGAAGGTGTGAATTAATTAGTGTATTAATTATATGTGTTGAATAGATTGTTGACCTTAAAATTATTGTGTTTTACATACTTGTGCTTTGTGTTTTATGACTTGTATTTACTTAAATGCTATTGTACATTGTGCTTAAATAGTTGTAATTTTTGGTGAAGGGGCGTTTTTAATAGCATTAATGTTGTTTGGTAGACTTTTGGTCTTAAAATGACACCACGCTGTTTTTTGTTGTACAATATGCTTACTCTGTTGTAATTCTGAAAATTGAGTGTATTAAAGTGTTGTAAACCATGCATTATTTCTAGTAAATCTGAAAATTTTGGAGAAAGAGTGCTTCATGCATTATATGTAGTATAGATACTATCTTATAAAGCATTTAAGCCTTCTAAAAAAAGAAATACTTAAAATTAAGCATTGCAAGTTCTTAAGCTAAAAGTACAACTAATTAAAACACATTTTCTAACATTAAACACAATTACAAGTTCTTAAGCTAAAAATACCACTAATTAAAACACATTTTCTAACATTAAATACAATCTTTAAATAGAAATACTTAAAATTTGGCATTACAAGTTTTTAAGCTAAAAGTACAATTAATTAAAACACATTTAATAACATTAATAAACTGATTAATAAATACAATTAATGTAGTTATTAAAACACCCCTTAGATAAAAAATACAAATTATCAAGCATATTGTACAACCAACTTAAACACAATTCCTACATTAAATGTCACTAATACAAATAATAAAGCACATTATACAGCATTACAAGTTTTTAAGCTAAAAGTACAACTAATTAAAACACATTTACTAACATTAATAAACTGATCAATAAATACAATTAATGTAGTTATTAAAACACGCCTTAGATAAGAAATACAAATTATCAAGCATATTGTACAACCAACTTAAACATAATTCCTACATTAAATGTCACTAATACAAATAATAAAGCACATTATACAAATATTCAACCCCGAACGGGCAACGGGCCAAATAGGCTCGAGCCTGTATGGGCACGGGCCAAACGGGCTCGATCCCAAACGAGCACGGGCCAACGGGCTCGAGCCCGAAAGGTTTACAATTCTTAGCTATCACTTTTTCTTTTTGATGTCGTTAACATTTATTTTAGGGTACACGACGCTGCAACGCGCGGGTACCCTACTAGTATAGATAGATAGATATAGATAGATAGATTAGTTTTTATTTTTATTCTATGCATGTTTGACATTTTTTATAAATTGTATTCTTCTTTTTATTCTATGTTCAGACTTATTAATATTCAAAGCCAGATAAACATCTCCAAATTGATCTTTTGATTGCTTTCTTATCCGCGTTTGCATTTAATGCATGAATGTAAATTTTTGTTATGTGCTTTCGAAGATGGTTCAAGTTCAAAAATCCGTAAAAGACATATTCAACGAAATTTCATACCACATGCTAATTAATTTTCGTAAAAAAAATAAGATTTTTATTTTTATTCTATGTTCTGACATTTTTTATAAATTGTATTCTTCTTTTTATTCTATGTTCAGACTTATTAACATTCAAAGCCAGATAAACATCTCCAAATTGGTCTTTTGATTGCTTTCTTATAAGCGTTTGCATTTAATGCATGAATGTAAATTTTTGTTATGAGCTTTCGAAGATGGTTCAAGTTCAAAAATCTTTAAAAGACAAGACATATTCAACGAAATCTCGTACCAGCCACATGCTAAATAGAGTTTTCATAAAAAATAACAAAATTTATAAATAATATGATCGATGTGCTGGGGGTATGCATACATCTATTAGAAAATTCTGTAAATTGCCCAGATTATATATAAAAACGTTATAAGTAGTTAAACATAACAATTCTAATAGTTTGAAATCATTGTCATCTTATTTGGGAAAACGAAATTTAAATGGATTAAGAACTACCTAAGTTATAGTAATTGCATCAACTTAATAAATTTATGTTGAAATCATGCTGCAACACAGGCATCCGTTGTACTCGGTTTGTTTTTTTTTTTTTTTTTTTTTTTTTTTTTTTTTTTTTTTTTCCCCCCACTTTCTTTCGCTATCCTCGGGGCTTCATTTGGACTTCAATATAATGTATATGTGATTGATACTTGTCTGAAATTTCACGTTTTTGCTCCGTTATCAATTCTTCGTACCTACAAAGTAAAATACTCGTCCGAAAAGTTGTTATTTTACTTTGTAGGTACGAAGAATTGAAAACGGAGCAAAAACATGCAGTTTCGGATGAGTAGCAATCACGTATACATTTTTATCCAAGTCCAAATGAGGTCAAAATGAAGCCCCAAGGATGGAGAAGGAGCACGAAAAAACGAGTCCAACGGATCTGGCCACATCTCATGAACCAGCCGGCCCAACAATGACTAGTTTATTTGCTAAATATGTAGGAAGAGTTGCTAAAAGTATAGGATATATGTGCTGTTTTTTCAGAAAAACTTTTTCTTTTATGTTGGTGCAAAATGGTTGTTACGGTGGTGAAATCATGAGGCTGCTTGATGTTCTTGTGTTTTCACCTTAAATCTGTAGGTATGTACTATTGTGTTCTTTTTGGATTCTCACAGAAGCACAGATTCACAGTTTTTTTATCAAATGGGTCGTTGAATTGAATAATTTTTTGCTATGTACTTTGCTTGACTGCTTTTACACGTGTCTGCTTAATCAAACAAGTTATGTGTGATCTTTTAAATGAGCTTATTCTGGGCTTCTGGCTGAAAAACAAATCATTGTGAAATGATATCAGATATAAGCAAAGAGCAACCAGAATCTTTTATTTCAATAGTCGGCAAGATTGAGCCGAATGTTTACAATCAAACGAGCCAAGATAGGCAATCCAGCCCTCCAAGTTTCTTTATTCATACTTTAGCCGCACAACTTCTAGACACCTTCAAGAATCCAAGTTACCAAAGAAGCTCTTGAAAGAGCTAATCACATAATAAGCACAAGGCAATAAGCAGATTATAATGTCATATTTTAACATCCCCCCTTAATCTGATTATTGAATAAGTCAAACATGCCAAGTTTTTCAGAAAGGGATTTGAAAATATAAACCAGATAATGCTTGGTGAGAATGTCTACAACTTGATCAATGAACCAAAATTTTTTAGTTTTAATGATCCCAGTTGCGATTTTTTTCTTTGATGAAATGGACATCTATTTCAAAGTGCTTGGATCTCTCATGGAAACTAGGTTATTAGCCGGCTGAATAGCAGACTTGTTGTCACAGTGATAAGAAACAAGAAGACAAATATTAACTTTTAGATCTTTTAAATTTTTTTGAATCCAGATTATTTCACAAGAAACAGAGACCATAGACCTGTACTTTGCTTCAGTTGAGGATTTTGAAAGTGGTCTGTTTTTTGCTTTTCCATGAGATAAGACAACCATTTAAAAAACCACAATAACCTGATATAGATTTTCTAGTTTTGGGGCGTTTAGCCCTGTCAGAGTCAGCATAGGCAACCATTTCATCAGTAGGATAGATAGGAGAGTGATCATACTTGAGGCCCTTAGCTAGGGAGCCTTTTAAATATCTCAAAACATTAAGTGCAGCTTGCAAATGAGATTTAAGGGGAGCATGCATATGTTAACATAAACAATGAACAGATTAAGTTATATCAGGCCGAGTGTGAGTTAAGTAAATGATTTTTCCAACCGGTTTTTGATAGCTAATGATGTTGTCAATAGTAGGATCATCAATCAATGTCTTTAAAATTAAGCACGGTGTTGGGTTCCATAGGAACAGAAGTGGGTTTGCAACCAAGCATCCCAAATTCATGCAATAATTCAATGTAATATTTCTTTTTGACCAAGACAAATGGCATTATCAGATTAAAGAACTTCAATGCCTAAAAAGTATTTGAGTTTCCTAGATCCTTGATTTGAAATTTAGAGCTTAGAAAATGTAACACCCCAAAATTCACAGATTTGATTAGAAATATATTATATTGCTATTAGAATATTAGAAAAGTCTTTCTGTTAAGTTTTATTTGAAATAAGGACTTCCAGTTCAAAAAGTTAAATGAAAAAGACTAACGGTGTATTTAACGGCAGAGACTAACAGTGCAAATTATATTTTGGGTGAAATTACACAAATACCATTTTGGTCTAATAGGCTTATAAGTTCAAAAATGTTCTCATAAACACACACGTGTCTATGTATCAAGCATCTTTTATAAACACACACGTGTCTATATATGATCAAGCATCTTTTATGGATGACCCGAATATAAAAAAGCACGATGACAGTTTTGACATTAAAATGCGCGGAAGACTACTAAATCAAAATATGGGTGTTATGTCCAACACTCCATTTCTACCCACTTTGCAAAATGTACATTTAACATCATTAGAAACATAACCAAATCTGAAAACCTGGACATAAAACATTTGAGAATGCGATTTACAACATTTTTACAAGACACTAGGGGGTTTTAACTTATCCGAGCAATGGTATCAAAAGTTTACTTGCCAACTATACACATAACGGGCAAGTAACTATTACTTCAAGCTCCTAATTTCCTTAAGCATTCTCTTTATCCTTAACATGAGAACTTGAACCTACAAAACAGTCAACTAAACACATTATGATGCTTAGTAAGTAAATGGCATAACAAGCTGTTACCATCGCATGATCCGAAGATCATACCATAAACCATAGTTAGTTTAACAACTAAATAAGCTAAACTAGTATAAGAAGCACCGCTCGTCCTATTGTTCTAATGCTTGTATATTACTTCTCATACCAGTTACTCATATCTTATTCTAGTGGTTTTACATGCAGCAATTATTCAATAAAAGAATAAATATTTATCGATAGTTATTGAAACATTTAATCGCAAATACATCAAGATAATAGATCAAGGACTCAAATGAACCCAATGAACCGGTTGCTGGGTTAAACATAAATTAAACCAATGATGACAACGCCCAGCACTGCATACACCATACAGGGTAGATTAATGTTGGTTCACAAGTAACAAAAAGCGACATTTCCGTTATCAACCATCATAAAACCGACATCCAAGGAAACTACTTCCTTCATCCTCCAAAAAGAGAAGAAAAAGAAATCACATACTGTATTGAGCTAAAGTTGGCAAATAATACAGGTATATGGAGCCAACAAATTTCTTACTGAATATCAATAGTCTAACAAATGTGTTTATAAACATATAATTGAAGGTCTGGAGTTCCATAACAAAAAGCATTCATAAACCAAAGTTTATCCACAAACTCACCTCTGCTGGTGACAACAAAAACCAGACATCGAAAAAAAACATAATAAACAAATTAAATACATCCTCATGGAGGCCTTCTTCATCCACATTCACCACAACAAAAGCATAAATTGATCTCCAACTTCAAGCGCAAATTCTGAATTATGTATCCTCAACTCTCGAGTGAAAAACAAAGCTTGGAAATGTCGTCGTGATATCCCTGCAGGTAATTACGAAACTTATATGAGTGTAGTCCATCAAAATTCATATTTTATAAGTAAGATAGAAGATTTAACAACTTTCTTATTCTTTAGCTAAAAGGGGTAAGAAAAAAGAACTAGTCTGTTTCGTTCGTTTGCCAACAGAAGCAACTGTTTCCTTTATGCAAATACGTTGTATGTTTGGTGAGGAAAAACATATAATGGCTTCAAATGCTAATGGCTACTTACTTATTAGGCAAAATGCTCCTTTTGCAGCATTCATATGGCTGTGTTGCCGGATGAGTCCAGTCGACTCACTAATAATGAATGAATGGGAGTTTATGACTTTATGGTTCAGGGCTGTTTGGCATTGCATATTGAAAGTGATTTTCTGATCATTGCAGGTTTCAAGGGGGTGCAGTCGTGCAGAGAATGAGTTTCTTGTGCTTGGGTACAGTGAAGCTGATTATGATTATGTGAATGCTCAGAGAAAGTTTGTTTCAGATAATCTTTTTATGAGTAGTTGCAACAGAACTGATTCTGCTCTTTTAATTATCAAGAGGTCATTTTACATGTAGTACATAATCAATTTGCCAAACACCCAAACAGTTTATTTTAACTGAACGCTATTTCCTGCTGCCTGTTTGGTTACAGATGATTATCTGATTTTTTAATATTCAATATCACTAATTATCCTTCGATGAATCCAAAAAATGGAAGTATTGCAATTTCTATAGGACAAAGAGAGTATGTGCAAACTGCCAAACATTTACTGAGTACAAATCAACTATAACATTTTAATAAGCAATGGAACTTACTTGAGGTACTGAAGCGTCATATTCTTCAAAAGGGACGGATGTCGCAATACAAGACTCCTCCATTCTTCCTTGTCAATCTTCCCATCATGTTTTGTATCAGCTTCCTCAAATGTCTAAACAAGGTAAAAACCATTGGTTATTCTGTGGGATATGTATATTTCTGAAACTAAAACTATGTTATATTTACAAGATTCATCTCAGTTTGTCTTGAAACCTAGAGAAGACAAATTCATCCCAGTTATCTGAAAATGGGTTATATATCATTGATGATTGATCACGGGTCAAACGGGTAACATTTATTTTGTTTTGAAATCACGTCAGCAAAAAAAACTATCATTCTTGTCCTGTTTTGGTTTGTATACATTCATTTCGTGTGCTAAATCAATAAAATGGATAGACAAATAGCGTTGGTGAGTTAACCTCCCTTATAAGATGTCTCAAATAATTACGGTACACATTTGGGAAATAAGCCATAACAGGGAATAAACATATATGTTGCCGTTAGAACCAGGAAAAATGATCAGCTATAGTACCTTGTCAATGATGCTCTCTATAACATCGTCTGAAAGATTCATGCCAGACTCGGCAAGGGTAGCTACCACCATTTGCTTCACCTACATGTTGACAGAATGATGAGTGTGTTGCCTATTACTCAGATATGAAAAATAATTAGACGTGTCAAATTGGCAATTGAACTCAATACTAACAGCATAAAGTCTTCCTACTCCGCGTAAATATTATCCTATTTAATATTATATTTTTTTAAATAGTTTCTTTTTATATTCTCTGGACGGTAAAGTGGACCCTTTCTCTAGGGAAAACGGAACAGCAAAATATAAAATTTAATGAGAATTATAGCTCGAATTTGGCTTGGCAGGCAGTTGAGTTGGCTCTAATCCATGTCAGGCTTGAATCACTAAGCTGAGATAGGCCTTGTTTATTACGTAATATTTATTCAAAACCATTTACTTTTATTCCTATAATTTAAATCGTAGAATAAGCATATCTTGGATAGCTTTGTGAACAGAGCAAATCTTACTTAACACCAGAAAAGCCAACTGTTAAACGGTTTCTGTTGCATGTACAAAAGAACAAATGATTTTACCTCTTGCCTCTCTATGAAACCTTGTTGCTTAAGATCATATAGTTGAAAGGAAACTGCAAATAAAGAAGAAATGAATAAGAGATTCTTAATCATACCATATACCACACACACACACAAATGTATACTCCATCAGAACTCACGAAATTAGCAGCAATCACTTATGCAAGTGTTAAACAATTGGCCAAATGTCTAAAATGCTTTCAGTTATTTATCAAACAAAGTAACTTTTGTGGACCAAAATCAATAACATATTGCGGGCAAGTTTTAACATTAGCTTAGAAGTTTGCCAACAAAAGGATAACAATGCAATAAGGAATCACAAACTGCAAGCCGAAGTCTACATGACTTTATCTAGTACCAGAAGAAATAAAATTTAACTCACACTCAATCTTATCATCAATTGGGGCATTAGGATGAAATACTGATAGTGCACGAGCAAACTCCTCAAAGCCCAGGATTCCATTATGCTTTGTGTCAAATAGGTCAAACACCTGGAGTTGATCAACAGAAAGAGAATTTTATAGAACACCTATTTAAAATGCTAAATTGTTAATTTAGCACAGTTGTACATCAACGGTTTGTTTTATTTATCTTAAAGAGGACATACCCGATCAGCAAACAAACTTTCTTTTTTATTAGTCTTAAACAACGCCAACTGGAACTCTTCCTACAAAGTGTATCAACGTAAGATGAACATCAATGATAATTTCACAGGGCTGATATTGCATGGATTTGAAGAATAAGTAACAAGGAAAAAAAGTTTGAACCTTATTTATTAAACCGTCATCAATAACCGCGCTGCTAATCTTCTTAAATAACTCATAAAGTGCCTCAATTTCACTTACACTAACTGCATTGAGCAAAACATAGCCTTTTTCAGTACCACGTCAACGTCTTTTCATAAATTATTTTAAAGATAAAGCATTGCATGACTTTTTTAGAAAATGACATCGTAGATCATCAACAAATCTACATCAAAGACCCTCACACAATTAGTTGATACAGCGAATGTATCTACAACTAATTAAAAAGGTTTCCAAAGAAAATGTTTAAAAATATTTATACACAACAAAAATATGTGTTTCTAAAAAGAGTGGTAGTTTAAACTTCATCTAATCATCGGTTTATATGTTAAAAGTACAATATTTCATATCAAATTCTGGAATGTAATATGTTAGACTAGTCACATACACACTGTCTCTCTAGCTAAAATTTCAGGATCGTCAAGGCCTCTTGATTGTTTGTACAATTCAAGATCACAGCAGCGCAATATGGAAGCAAGTAAATGCCTGATCCCCTCTAAGCACTGAGTCATGTTATTTGTTGCACATTAAAATAATCCATACTTGATCCTGAATAAAGTAAAATAAAAAATGTCAAACGCCTTATAACTAAACACAATATATGCAAACGTAGCGACTACTCGAAGGATAGAAATAACCTTTTGACCATTTCCTATTGCTGCGATGATTTAAAGTTTGCAAATCACTTGATGAGAGGAGCAATCAAACTATATCTGTTCAAAGTGAAACAATACTTCATCAGAAAATCTTGCTACAATAGTTACAAACAAAAAATAGAGAAAATACTGTTATGTTACCAAGTACTAATTTTGTTCAGCAAACATATATTGGTGTTGTTCAAATCTTGTCATAAATATGAACTTGAGAACATTTGCTTGGAGACAAATATCACATGATTTATAAAATCAAAGATACTAATATTCTTAAATCACATGAATATACCTATGTGGAACATATGGATGTTGCATAAATAGGTGGGAATAAACATCACATGTTTCACCATGTAAAGGTGGTGAAATCATGAGGCTGCTTGATGTTCTTGTGTTTTCACCTTAAATCTGTAGGTATATGTACTATTGTGTTCTTTTTGGATTCTCACAGAAGCACAGATTCACAGTTTTTTATCAAATGGGTCGTTGAATTGAATAATTTTTTGCTATGTAATTTGCTTGATTGCTTTTCACGTGTTTGCTTAATCAAACAAGTTATGTGTGATCTTTTAAATGAGCTTATTCTGGGCTTCTGGCTGAAAAACAAATCATTGTGAAATGATATCAGATATAAGCAAAGAGCAACCAAAAACTTTTATTTCAATAGTCGGCAAGATCGAGCAGAATGTTTACAAGGTAAATGTAAAATAACTAAACACTGATTGTTATCTTAAGATAACAATCAAACGAGCCGTGATATAACCTTAATGAGAGTCAGCCAATATATAAGCCCAAGATAGGCAATCCAGCCCTCCAAGTTTCTTTATTCATACTTTAGCCACACAACTTCTAGACACCTTCAAGAATCCAAAGTTACCAAAGAAGCTCTTGAAAGAGCTAATCACATAATAAGCACAAGGCAATAAGCAGATTATAATGTCATATTTTAACATCCCCCCTTAATCTGATTATTGAATAAGTCAAACATGCCAAGTTTTTCAGAAAGGGATTTGAAAATATAAACCAGATAATGCTTGGTGAGAATGTCTACAACTTGATCAATGAACCGAATTTTTTTAGTTTTAACGATCCCAGTTGCGATTTTTTTCTATGATGAAATGGACATCTATTTCAAAGTGCTTGGATCTCTCATGGAAACTAGGTTATTAGCCGGCTGAATAGCAGACTTGTTGTCACAGTGATAAGAAACAAGAAGACAAATATTAACTTTTAGATCTTTTAAATTTTTTTGAATCCAGATTATTTCACAAGAAACAGAGACCATAGACCTGTACTTTGCTTCAGTTGAGGATTTTGAAAGTGGTCTGTTTTTTGCTTTTCCATGAGATAAGACAACCATTTAAAAAACCACAATAACCTGATATAGATTTTCTAGTTTTGGGGCGTTTAGCCCTGTCAGAGTCAGCATAGGCAACCATTTCATCAGTAGGATAGATAGGAGAGTGATCATACTTGAGGCCCTTAGCTAGGGAGCCTTTTAAATATCTCAAAACATTAAGTGCAGCTTGCAAATGAGATTTAAGGGGAGCATGCATATGTTAACATAAACAATGAACAGATTAAGTTATATCAGGCCGAGTGTGAGTTAAGTAAATGATTTTTCCAACCGGTTTTTGATAGCTAATGATGTTGTCAATAGTAGGATCATCAATCAATGTCTTTAAAATTAAGCACGGTGTTGGGTTCCATAGGAACAGAAGTGGGTTTGCAACCAAGCATCCCAAATTCATGCAATAATTCAATGTAATATTTCTTTTTGACCAAGACAAATGGCATTATCAGATTAAAGAACTTCAATGCCTAAAAAGTATTTGAGTTTCCTAGATCCTTGATTTGAAATTTAGAGCTTAGAAAATGTAACACCCCAAAATTCACAGATTTGATTAGAAATATATTATATTGCTATTAGAATATTAGAAAAGTCTTTCTGTTAAGTTTTATTTGAAATAAGGACTTCCAGTTCAAAAAGTTAAATGAAAAAGACTAACGGTGTATTTAACGGCAGAGACTAACAGTGCAAATTATATTTTGGGTGAAATTACACAAATACCATTTTGGTCTAATAGGCTTATAAGTTCAAAAATGTTCTCATAAACACACACGTGTCTATGTATCAAGCATCTTTTATAAACACACACGTGTCTATATATGATCAAGCATCTTTTATGGATGACCCGAATATAAAAAAGCACGATGACAGTTTTGACATTAAAATGCGCGGAAGACTACTAAATCAAAATATGGGTGTTATGTCCAACACTCCATTTCTACCCACTTTGCAAAATGTACATTTAACATCATTAGAAACATAACCAAATCTGAAAACCTGGACATAAAACATTTGAGAATGCGATTTACAACATTTTTACAAGACACTAGGGGGTTTTAACTTATCCGAGCAATGGTATCAAAAGTTTACTTGCCAACTATACACATAACGGGCAAGTAACTATTACTTCAAGCTCCTAATTTCCTTAAGCATTCTCTTTATCCTTAACATGAGAACTTGAACCTACAAAACAGTCAACTAAACACATTATGATGCTTAGTAAGTAAATGGCATAACAAGCTGTTACCATCGCATGATCCGAAGATCATACCATAAACCATAGTTAGTTTAACAACTAAATAAGCTAAACTAGTATAAGAAGCACCGCTCGTCCTATTGTTCTAATGCTTGTATATTACTTCTCATACCAGTTACTCATATCTTATTCTAGTGGTTTTACATGCAGCAATTATTCAATAAAAGAATAAATATTTATCGATAGTTATTGAAACATTTAATCGCAAATACATCAAGATAATAGATCAAGGACTCAAATGAACCCAATGAACCGGTTGCTGGGTTAAACATAAATTAAACCAATGATGACAACGCCCAGCACTGCATACACCATACAGGGTAGATTAATGTTGGTTCACAAGTAACAAAAAGCGACATTTCCGTTATCAACCATCATAAAACCGACATCCAAGGAAACTACTTCCTTCATCCTCCAAAAAGAGAAGAAAAAGAAATCACATACTGTATTGAGCTAAAGTTGGCAAATAATACAGGTATATGGAGCCAACAAATTTCTTACTGAATATCAATAGTCTAACAAATGTGTTTATAAACATATAATTGAAGGTCTGGAGTTCCATAACAAAAAGCATTCATAAACCAAAGTTTATCCACAAACTCACCTCTGCTGGTGACAACAAAAACCAGACATCGAAAAAAAACATAATAAACAAATTAAATACATCCTCATGGAGGCCTTCTTCATCCACATTCACCACAACAAAAGCATAAATTGATCTCCAACTTCAAGCGCAAATTCTGAATTATGTATCCTCAACTCTCGAGTGAAAAACAAAGCTTGGAAATGTCGTCGTGATATCCCTGCAGGTAATTACGAAACTTATATGAGTGTAGTCCATCAAAATTCATATTTTATAAGTAAGATAGAAGACTTAACAACTTTCTTATTCTTTAGCTAAAAGGGGTAAGAAAAAAGAACTAGTCTGTTTCGTTCGTTTGCCAACAGAAGCAACTGTTTCCTTTATGCAAATACGTTGTATGTTTGGTGAGGAAAAACATATAATGGCTTCAAATGCTAATGGCTACTTACTTATTAGGCAAAATGCTCATTTTGCAGCATTCATATGGCTGTGTTGCCGGATGAGTCCAGTCGACTCACTAATAATGAATGAATGGGAGTTTATGACTTTATGGTTCAGGGCTGTTTGGCATTGCATATTGAAAGTGATTTTCTGATCATTGCAGGTTTCAAGGGGGTGCAGTCGTGCAGAGAATGAGTTTCTTGTGCTTGGGTACAGTGAAGCTGATTATGATTATGTGAATGCTCAGAGAAAGTTTGTTTCAGATAATCTTTTTATGAGTAGTTGCAACAGAACTGATTCTGCTCTTTTAATTATCAAGAGGTCATTTTACATGTAGTACATAATCAATTTGCCAAACACCCAAACAGTTTATTTTAACTGAACGCTATTTCCTGCTGCCTGTTTGGTTACAGATGATTATCTGATTTTTTAATATTCAATATCACTAATTATCCTTCGATGAATCCAAAAAATGGAAGTATTGCAATTTCTATAGGACAAAGAGAGTATGTGCAAACTGCCAAACATTTACTGAGTACAAATCAACTATAACATTTTAATAAGCAATGGAACTTACTTGAGGTACTGAAGCGTCATATTCTTCAAAAGCGATGGATGTCGCAATACAAGACTCCTCCATTCTTCCTTGTCAATCTTCCCATCATGCTTTGTATCAGCTTCCTCAAACGTCTAAACAAAGAAAAAAACATTAGTCATTATCTGGGAACTGTACTTTTCTGAAACTAAAACTATGTTATATCTACAAGATTCATCTCAATTGTCTTGAAACCTAGAGAGGACAAACTAATCCCAGTTATCTGAAAATGGGTTATATATCATTGATCACGGGTCAAACGGGTAACATTAATTTGTTTTGAAATCATGTCAGCAAAAATACTTATCATTTTTGTCCGGTTTTGGTTTGTATAAATTCATTTGGTGTGCTAAATCAATAAAATGGATAGACAAATAGCGTTGGTGAGTTAAACTCCCTTATAAGATGTCTCAAATAATTATTGTACACATTTGGGAAACAAGCCATTACAAGGAATAAACATATGGGCTGCCGTTAGAACCAGAAAAACTGATCAGCTATAGTACCTTGTCAATGATGCTCTCTATAACATCGTCTGAAAGATTCATGCCAGACTCGGCAAGGGTAGCTACCACCATTTGCTTCACCTACATGTTGACAGAATGATGAGTGTGTTGCCTATTACTCAGATATGAAAAACAATTAGATGTGTCAAATTGGCAATTGAACTCAATACTAACAGCATAAAGTCTTCCTGCTCCACGTAAATATTATCCTATTTAAAATTAAATTTTTAAATAGTTTCTTTTTATATTCTCAGGACTGTAAAGTGGAACCTTTCTCTAGGGAAAACGGAACAGCAAAATCTAAAATCTTATGAGATTATAGCTCGAATTTGGCTTGGCAGGCAGTTGAGTTGGCTCTAATCCATGTCAGGCTTGGACCACTAAGCTGTGATAGGCTTCGTTTATTAATATTTATTCAAAACCATTTACTTTCATTCCTATAATTTAATCGTATAATAAGCATATCTTGGATAGCTTCGTGAACAGCGCAAATCTTACTTAACACCAGAAAAGCCAACTGTTAAACGGTTTCTGTTGCATGTACAAAAGAACAAATGATTTTACCTCTTGCCTCTCTATGAAACCTTGTTGCTTAAGATCATATAGTTGAAAGGAAACTGCAAATAAAGAAGAAACGAATAAGAGATTCTTAATCATACCATATAACACACACGAACACACACATACACACACGTTTACTATACTCCATCAGAACTCACGAAATTTGCAGCAATCACTTTTGCAAGTATTAAACAATTGGCCAAATGTCTAAAATACCTTCAGTTATTTTTCAAACTAAAGTAAATTTTGTGGACCAAAATCAATAACATATTGCGGGCAAAGTTCTAACATTAGCTTAGAAGTTTGCCAACAAAAGGATAACAATGCAATAAGGAATCAGAAACTGCAAG
This sequence comes from Artemisia annua, assembly GCA_014162995.1. Lineage (NCBI taxonomy): Eukaryota > Viridiplantae > Streptophyta > Magnoliopsida > Asterales > Asteraceae > Artemisia > Artemisia annua. The sequence goes on from LBNU01010440.1 coordinate 53,397, forward strand.
CCCAAGTCTACATGACTATATCTAGTACCAGAAGAAATAAAATTTAACTCACATTCAATCTTGTCATCAATTGGGGCATTAGGATGAAATACTGATAGTGCACGAGCAAACTCCTCAAAGCCCAGGATTCCATTATGCTTTGTGTCAAATAGGTCAAACACCTGGAGTTGATCAACAGAAAGAGAATTTTATAGAACACCTATTTATAATGCTAAATTGTTAATTTAGCACAGTTGTACATTAACGGTACTGTTTTATTTATGTTAAAGAGGACATACCCGATCAGCAAACAAACTTTCTTTTTTATTAGTCTTAAACAACGCCAACTGGAACTCTTCCTACAAAATGTATCAACGTAAGATGAACATCAATGGTAATTTCACAGGGCTGATATTGCAAGGATTTAAAGAAAAAGTAACAAGGAAAAAAAGTATGAACCTTATTTATTAAACCATCATCAATAACCGCGCTGCTAATCTTCTTAAATAACTCATAAAGTGCCTCAATTTCACTTACACTAACTGCATTGAGCAAAACATAGCCTTTTTCAGTACCACGTCAACTTCTTTTCATAAATTAATTTAAAGATAAAGCATTGCATGACTTTTTTAGAAATCAACAAATATGAGTGTCTGGCTACATCTAAGACCCTCACACAATTAGTAGGTACAGCGAATATACAACTAAAAAGGTTTACAAAGAAAATGTGTAAAAATATTTATACACAACAAAAAAAAATGTGTTTCTAAAAAGAGAAGCAGTTTAAAGTTTAAACTTCATCTAATCAGCAGTTTATATGTTAAAAGTACAATATTTCAAAACTATCAAATTCTGGAATGTAATATGTTAAGACTAGTCACATACACACGGTCTCTCTAGCTAAAATTTCAGGATCGTCAAGGCCTCTTGATTGTTTGTACAATTCAAGATCACAGCAGCGCAATATGGAAGCAAGTAAATGCCTGATCCCCTCTAAGCACTGAGTCATGTTATTTGTTGCACATTAAAATAATCCATACTTGATCCTGAATAAAGTAAAAAACAAATGTCAAACACCATATAACTAAACGCAATATATGCAAAAATAGTAGCGACTACTCGAAGGATAGAAATAACCTTTTGACCATTTCCTATTGCTGCAATTATTTAAAGTTTGCAAATCACTTGATGAGAGGAGCAATCAAACTATATCTGTTCAAAGTGAAACAATACTTCATCAGAAAATCTCGCTACAATAGTTACAAACAAAAAATAGAGAAAATACTGTTATGCTACCAAGTACTAATTTTGTTCAGCAAACAGATATTGGTGTTGTTCAACTCTTGTAATAAATATGAACTTGAGAACATTTGCATGGAGACAAATATCACATGATTTATAAAATCAAAGATACTAATATTCTTAAATCACATGAATATACCTATGCGGAACATATGGATGTTGCACAAATAGGTGGGAAATAAACATCACATGTTTCACCATGTATTTATGTAAAAACATGCTAAATTTTCTTTGATCACAAGAATTTGGCTTAGAGATAGATATCACATGTATATCATGTAAAACATATGAACCTTCTTTAAGCACATGTGACATGACCTATGAATTACAAATTGGTGTTGCATGACTTGTTGTGTGGATAAACTTCACTCTATTCATCATGCAAAACATACTTTCTCCTTTAATCACACTGAGTGGTTAAGTATATAGAACATGTGTGTTGCATGAATCTGGTTTCGAGGTAAATATCACATAATTTATCATATAAAACATGTTAATCTTCTTTAACCACACACGTATTACCTATATAGAAGTATAGAACATATGGGAGTTGCACATAGTGATAACTTCAGGAAACTAATATTACTATGTTGTCCGAGTATTGATAAATGATGAAAACCGATAGATAGTAAACATAAAAACATGTGAAGATTTAAACAACTATACATGAAAATCACATAAGAAACATACAATCTTCAGTTTCGTTCACAGCAAATGTTTATGAACAGGTGGAATGCAGACTAAAAAACACCTGGTTCAGGAAGCAACAGATGGAAGAAACTTAAATATAAAGAAGTAAAATGAAATAATAAAACAAGATTGCATAAAATATTAACCCTTATAACTCCAAATATAAAGCATAATATACTCCTAATTTAGATGGTTCCAAAACTAAATTATAGGGATAAACATAGAATAGATATGGCTGGAAATAAAATACAGTACACAGATATATATATCAGCATAAAATTATATTTCCTAATTAGTGGTTCCTAAAATCCTAATCTTATATGCATCTGCATCTGCCTTTCATCCCAAGTGACGACCTAAGTCTTTCATCGTCCTTTTTCATCACATGTGAAACTCAAAATTTTAACCAACTAAATGTGGAAATCACCAAAGAATGAACTCCATGCTTCTATTTCTTATAGTTCAGGAAGTAGAACATGAACCCCTATTTTATAAGCTTCTAGTGCTATTCTGCCACCTCTCACCGAGTTTTCAAGCCTCAGCAACAGCTATATTGGGTTTCAATATGTTCTTATTACAGAATAACTATAACTATTTCAAATAGATGACTTATTTACACCCCAAGGTTCATTGGGTCTGTTTCAGACTAGAAACATGATATCGAATCCCAAGTTTTGACATTAATATACACGGTTTCTTACAGTACAAGTGTACAACGCCTGCTTATACCATAACTGGAGTAACAAAAATACTTAACCAACTATATATAGACATTGTCAAAGAATGAATCCAATATCGTCTAGAACTTAGTCTTTGATCTCGATCCAATAATTAAGTTGAAAACTTACTTTTCAGCTCAAGACATAAATTTTGGTCTAAATATTGACATAGATAGACATGATCACTTGTAACAGAGTGCAGGAGACTCATACCATAGTTAGAGTAACTAAACACATTAGCCAACCAATTAACCAACCATAAAAATCATTAAAGAATGAATCCGATATCTACTAGAACTTACTCTTAGAACTCTATATGATCTCAAAGCAAATAACTCGATGCACACTAAATTATGTTGAACATAGTGGACCTGTTTTGGGTGAAAACATGAATCTCAATGCGCTAGAGTAACTCAAAAATCTAACAAACTATGAAACTAACTATGGAAATCGCTAAAGAATGAATCCCAAGTCCCAACCCTTCTACAAAATCTCAATATGTACTTAACACGAAAGACTGATATAAATCAATCAAGTAGATGAATCATTTAAACATCAATTTTCCCCAAAATTGTTGGTCTCTTTCAGGCTAAAAACATGAACTTGGTAGCAAATGTTGACATCAGTAGATATGATTTCCTTCGATACAAAACACGTGCATACTATAATTCAAGTATCTATATTAACTTTCAACTAAACGTGAATATAACCAAATAATTAATGTGATACCTTCTAGAACTCGCTCTCAATCTCGATATCTACTCAACAAATTTAAATGAATCATTTACACCCTGAATTCAATCCAACTCTAAGTCTGTTTTGGGCTAACCACACGAATTCTGATCCAAATGCCGACATCAATACAACAAAATCAGAAGTTTAACTCAAAAATGACCTACTTGACATGTAAACGAACAATTCCGACACCTTATAGAACATACTCTCATCTTTGATACGTACCAAAAACATAAAACTCTAAAATGAACCAATCCAACTAGATACTTCATGATTCATTTACGGGGGTGTTTGTTTAAGCTTATATGTGGCTTATGATCTTATTTGTGTTTCGCCTTATATTTCATAAACCTCAATGTTCCAGCTTATTTTGAGACTTGTGTGCTTATATAAGTTTATTATATCATAATAAACTTATATAAGCCCATAAGTCTCAAAATAAGCCGGAACATTGAGGCTTATAAAATATAAGCCGAAGGGGGTGTTTGTTTAGGCTTATATAGCTGACTTATGCCTTATTTGGTTACGGGCTTACGTTTCATAAGCTCACTTTTTGTGGCTTATTTTGAAACTTTTTGTCTTATAGATATACTTATTAGTCATAATAAGCTTATACAAGACAAAAAGTTGCAAAATAAGCCACAAAAAAGTGAGCTTATGAAACGTAAGCCCGTAACCAAATAAGCCATAAGTCAGCTATATAAGCCTAAACAAACACCCCCTTCGGCTTATATTTTATAAGCCTCAATNCAAAAACATAAAACTCTAAAATGAACCAATCCAACTAGATACTTCATGATTCATTTACGGGGGTGTTTGTTTAAGCTTATATGTGGCTTATGATCTTATTTGTGTTTCGGCTTATATTTCATAAGCCTCAATTTTCCAGCTTATTTTGAGACTTGTGGGCTTATATAAGTTTATCATGATATGATAAACTTATATAAGCCCATAAGTCCCATAAGTCTCAAAATAAGCCGGAACATTGAGGCTTATAAAATATAAGCCGAAATCAAATAAGCTCATAAGCCCACATATAAGCTTAAACAACACCCATTACATACCACCAAACTTGAGTTAATTCATCCTATACCATCTTGAACTTATTCTCAATCTCGATAAGCTAGAGTAGATAAAATCAGTTACGCGCTAACTCTATCAGTAACTTTTACAGCTTACTACTATCGGGTTTTAATAACCAATCCAACTAACTAGTAACTATCACATACTGCCCAATTGGATGTTAGGGTCAGCATACTGCCCAATTGGATGTCAATGCTACCTGAACCACTAACAATTAACAAGCCGTTCAAAAAAAAACAAGTAACTATCACATGTATGTAAATATATAACAACTTGATAACTAACTTAACAGCAACTCAACAAATTAACAAACAGATCTTAAAATGTAAAATTGAAGTAAACCTATAATAATTAAGTAGAAGATGGATAATTGAGTTATGAATAATAATTGAAGTAATGGATCTCAGATTTTAATAACTAACCTTGGGAAATTCAGTTAGAATGGAAATGATGAACAATCAAGTTACAGTAAATTATTTGAAATTAATAATAAATAAGAATTGAATTGGAATTAAATCAAGTGAAAAAACAGAAAAATTTATGATGGTGATAGGGTCAGTTGGTGTGTATCAATTGTAATCATTATTAACCCTTTTTTGTCGTTTTATATGTCCTTGGTTTTCGTATCAACGTCAGCTTTTAGTTATATCGGCATGGAGGGGTGCGGAGCTTGTGGTGCAACGAGGATTTTAGTTTTTAGTAGTCGTTTGTCAAAGGAGCGGTGAGCTTTGCTATTTTTAGGAATGCTCATTTTTCTAATTCTTCTTTAAGAAGTTGTGAGCGGTGAGCTGTAACTACTGCTCACAACTAATACTCATAGCTCACTCCTACTGCTCACTGCTACTTTTAAAACAAGCACACCCTTAGTTTGTTGGTATTATGGTGTAAAAAATCAAATATTGTTCGGATAATCTTGAATAATGTATAATCCTCTTTCCGAATACAATATTTCAACTCTATTTGATCCTTGGCTTATGAGATAAGACAAAACCACATTCAAATTCTAGACGCAAGAATTAAAGCAAAAACATGAAGAATAGTATATAAGTATATGTATTGTTATGACTGTTCATTTTCATATGAAACGGAAACCGTGTGATACTATCTATCTCGAGTAACTCAAAAATCTAACTAACTAGAAATGGAAATCGCTAAAGAATGAATCCCAAACCGTCTACAAAATCTCAATATGTACTTAACACAAAAGACTGATACAAATCAATCCAGTAGATGAATCATTTAAACATCAATTTTGCCCAAAATTGTTGGTCCCTTTCATAGCCTAAAAACATGAACTTGGGAGCAAATGTTGACATCAATAGATATAATTTCTTTCAATACAAAACACGTGCATACTATAATTCGAGTATCTATAACTTTCAACTAACTAAACGTGAATATAATCAAATAATTAATGTGATACCTTCTAGAACTCGATATCTACTCAACAAAAGGCTCTATATAACCCGACAAATTTAAATGAATCATTTACACCCCGAATTCAATCCAATCCTAAGTCTATTTTGGGCTAACCACACGAACTCTTATCCAAATGCTGACATCAATATAACAAAATCAGAAGTTTAACTCCAAAATGAACCTACTTGACACGTAAATGATTCCGACACCTTCTAGAACATACTCTCATCTTTGATACGTACTTAAACCATAATCTCAAAAATGAACCAATCCAACTAGATAATTCATGATTCATTTACGGGGGTGTTTGTTTAAGCTTATATGTGTCATATGATCTTATTTGCGTTTCAGCTTATATTTCATAAGCCTCAATTTTCCAGCTTATTTTGAGACTTGTGCGCTTATATAAGTTTATTATATCATAATAAACTTATATAAGCCCATAAGTCTCAAAATAAGCCGGAACATTGAGGCTTATAAAATATAAGCCGAAGGGGGTGTTTGTTTAGGCTTATATAGCTGACTTATGGCTTATTTGGTTACGGGCTTACGTTTCATAAGCTCACTTTTTGTGGCTTATTTTGAAACTTTTTGTCTTATAGATATACTTATTAGTCATAATAAGCTTATACAAGACAAAAAGTTGCAAAATAAGCCACAAAAAAGTGAGCTTATGAAACGTAAGCCCGTAACCAATTTTTTCGACCAGGAAACGTTTAACTCGGGTTTCATAAACATTATGGTTTAATCTCCAATCTTCAAATTTTATTAGAGTGTGGCAAAACGGCGGCACGGGCACGGGCTAAAATGGCACGGGTTAAAACGGGCACGGCTAAACGGAAAAATTATAAATCGGGCCAAACGGGCACGGGCTAAAACGAGCAAAAATTATAATTCAACTATTAAAAACATTCCGACAGTCCTAAAAACCCCTTTAAT
>LBNU01010440.1:60951-90082 GCA_014162995.1 Artemisia annua
CTACAGCCATAAGCAGCTATATAAGATCTCTTCCTTTTCATCTTGTAAAAAAAATCCAGCATCTAAGTCTTAACTATATTTAATTATTTTTTCCTGAAAAAAAAAAAGATAAAATCTGACTGCAAATTTTAGAAAATCTGCTGGGACAAATGAATAAAAATGCAACTAATTAAATATATCAATCAATTAATTAGATTATTAAATAATTATGCATAAAATAGTTAATAAATGAGATAAATTAAAATTAAAATAGTTGGAATGTTTTATAGTTACCAGTGACAAGTGAATTGGTCGGGAAAAAAAATGAGAGTAATTGCTTGGACGTTGAATTGTGTGATTCGAAAGCGCCCGGTTATATTAACATTATGTGCCCATTAGCCCATCTAATAATATATGTTTTTATCTTTTGCTCGTAAGAGCCCATCAAATAAATGCAAGGGGGCAAAAAACGCCCCAAACTTTTAAAAAAAAAGTGTCAAAAATCGCCCAAATATTACAAATTTGGCAAGATTTGCCACCCCTAACTTTTATTATTTTTCATTTATAACCCATAAACTTTCTTTTATCACTAAACGATCTGTCGCTATAAAATCTCGTTGCTATGCACGGGTACTCGTCTAGTTAAATTAAAAGAGATGTTAGTTTTGCTATTTTTTAAAAATGCTTATTTTTTCAATATTTTTTTAATAACCTGTGAGCGATGAGCTATGACTACTGCTCACAATTATTGCTCACCGCTACTTTTAACAAACCCACCCTTAGTTTGTTGGTTGGTGTTCTAAAAGGGAAGTGATATGTACATCACAAAAAGTGATGTCAACACTCAACACCACTAGGGCTGTCATTCGGGTTGACCCGGCCGGGTTCGGGTCAAGCCTCCAAAAAACATACCCGAACCCGACCCTGTTTAGAACTCGGGTCAACTTAGGTCGGGTCAATTCGGGTCGGGTCAACTCGGATTTTAGATCAGCCTGAGTATTTTTACATTGTAAAGTGTTAGTTTAGTCGGATCAACTTGGGTTCGGGTCGGGTCAAGGCTAAAAAAACATACCCGAACCCGACCTTGTTTTGAACTCGGGTCAATTCGGGTTGACCTGATTGACCCGAGTATAATTTTTGACCCGAGTTGACCCGAACCCGGTCGGGTTCGGGTCGGATCGGGTTTTATGGCACCACAATATCACATCACTACTACATTTTTTTTAAAAGAATAGATGGCGCTTGTGGTTTTATTTAATTTATAATTCTTCCAATCTCTACTACTTATAAAGGAAAAATGGTCAACCTTGAATTTTCAAGGTCAATGTTGAGTTTTCAATGTCAATGTTGAGTTTTCAATTCTTGAGTTTCAACCGGCTATTGATGGAAACGAGCTGCTATTGATGGAAACTACAAATCAATTGAAATGTAATTAATACTCTTATTAAAACACCCCATTACTTAAAAGTACAATGATTTATTCACATTGTACAACAAATTAAAACACAAACCGGGTATGTTGAGTTTTCAATTGTTGAGTTTCATACAAATTAATTGAAATGTAATTAATACTCTTATTAAAACACCCCATTACTTAAAAGTACAATGATTTATTCACATTGTACAACCAATTAAAACACAAACCGGGTTGACCCGGGACGCTTCAAACCCGGTTTAATTTGACCCATTTCCGACCCAACATAACAAGTTGACCGGTTTAAATCGACCCATTTTTCAACCGAAACGGTTCAACCGGTTGAACCACCCGGGTCGAACCGGGTTTCAAAACATTATCCATTACTTAAAAGTATAATGATTTATTTACATTGTACAACCAATTGAACCGTTCCGGTCGAAAAATGGGTCGATTTAAACCGGGTCAACTTGCTAGGTTGGCTCGGAAATGGGTCAAACTAAACTGGGTCAACCCGTCGGGTTTTGAAGCGTCCCGGGTCAACCCGGTTTGTGTTTTAATTTGACCAGATTTCGACCCAACATAGCAAGTTGACCCGATTTAAATCAACCCATTTTTCGACCGGAATGGTTCAACCGGCTGAACCACCCGGGTCGAACCGGGTTTCAAAACATTATGTTTAATTCCCAAATCTTCAAACTTTTATTATTTTTCGTTTATAACCTATAAACTTTTTTTTTATCAATAAACTATCTATCGCCATAAAATCCCGTTGCTATGCACGGGTATTCGTCTAGTTTACATAGAGGTGCAAGGCATATAATTCTTCCAATTTAGAATAGATGGCGCTTGTGGTTTTTTATAGAATATATACTCCCTACGTCCCAAAATTATTGTCCCCTATTGACTTTTTTGGTCTTTACTTTTCAACTTTGACCATAAATATTTTTGTTTATATTACATAATACTTGATACAAAATATATGAACGGATTGAGTTTTAAATGTATTTTCATTTGGTATAATTTTTATCAAAAATTGTATAACACAAACAAAAATATTTATGGTCAAAGTTGAGAAAGAAAGACCGAAAAAGTCAATAGGGGACAATAATTTTGGGACGGAGGTAGTATGTTACAACATCTGAACATCATATATGCATAGTTGTGGTGTGCACAACAATTTTTGTGATGTATATCACCTCCCTTTAAAGGCTATTGAAATCACAATCATGTTCGAAGGTTGGTTCAATAAAGATCACAAAAACATATGAAGTTTGAACTCGTAACTTTTAATTGATGAGATATACTGTTTGATGCACTTATAATTTATTCCCAAATATGATTAATACCTAAACAAATAAACAATGGTTACATTGTTGTATCCTTGTATAATATGATTATGTCTATGTTGTATGTCAAATAATATTGTTTTTAAAATCATTAGTTACACTTTGGTTTTATATGAGTGAATTGTGAAATAACATGGATACTGATGGTATTTGGGCATATATCCGTAATAATCAACCTAATGAAGCCATTATTTGTTTCTTTCTTTCTTTTTTCATCTTTATGCTATTATTGACCCGGAAAATATTGTAGATGTGTGGTTTTACTCATCTTGCGTATGATCATCGTGTTTATTTTGGATATTTGTTAGTGAATAATTCATTGTGGTCCTTATCTTGTTGTTTGTAATTTGGAGTGGAAACAAAATGAGAACGACATTGGATGAAATGTCGTTCTCTAGTACTATATTCGCAGCTTCCGTCGAGTTTCCTGTTTTTTGTTTTTGCACCTAAGAAGTTCGAAATGACTAGTTAAGAATCTGGTTAACTGGCCACATTTGTTTATATCAAATGATCTTTTGAGTGAACGATTTTGTTTATATTAAATGGTAGAGTATCACTGTCAACTCCATTTTTTTTATTATGAGTAGAGTTGATTTTTCAAGTCAAATAAGTACAATGGCTAAAAAGGAAATTGATGGGTCAAAACGGGTCGCAACTTCCTCAAATTGTATATTTTCAATGCATACTATAATACCACCTCTTAAATTATTTCATGGTTATTTGACTTGTATATTTTATCGATGTTTTAGGCATTGTTGTTAAGATCCCGATCTTAATTTTAGGATACTACGATTTTACGATACTACATAGCAAAAATGATTCTGATCTTAAGTAAGATCTTTGCAAGTTTAAGATTTTATAGGATCCCGATTTTAACCATTAGGATCTTATGATGTAATTTGATCCGATCTTACTTTTCTCGAACAAAAAACTAAAAAACTACAAAGTTGTGGATTATGTTTTATAAACTTTAAAAACATGTTAATCTTTTTAAACATTCTGTAATCATATTTAGGACAATATTTTCATGAAACATTTTTATAATTTTGTGTTTATGATATGTATTAATTTGTAGATTTGTATAATATTATAAAAGGTTATTAAGAAAATGACATTATAGTAATATCTTAAGATCTTGATCTAATATTGTGATCTCGATCTTGCAAAGACGAAAATAATCATGAATAGATTCTCTATGATGAAAACCTTGGTTTTAGGTATTGAGTGAACCAAAAATTGTGTGCAACAGAGCCCAACCCAATTCAATTGAACACATACGAACCGTTATCTAACCCAACGGGTCAAAGTCAATCTTCACGCAAACTCAAACTAGATAAAGCCTTCGACTTCCATAAGGTTGGGGTGACCATTTGAAGCCTGTTTGCACCAAGCAAGATGTGAGACCACTCTCCTTTCATCGATGATGGTCAAAAACCGTCTGCTATCTAGAAACCCATGTGTGGTTATTTTGACACCTATTTGAGACAAGTATATGAATGAACACAATGCATATAAGAACCACAGGCCTCAATGGTCAAATAACTCTTACTTGATCACAATAAATGGCTAAAATGCAAGATCGGTTGATGTGTTTGCACCACCAAAACTACATACGAAATAAATCAAGAACTCCAAAACGGTTCTTACAAACAATAAGAGCGTTTTATTACACATACTAAAGACACAGAGATACCACTAGGAAGAATGCAATAATACAAATAACAAAAGATACAGACAACATCGGCTTGCCTCTTATCAGGAGAATGCGAATGATTTTCCACTCGCTAGACTAAAAATCAGAAATCAGTTGGTACAAGACATCTACTTTTGCCTCTTGTAGATTTTACCCAAGAAAGATTTCAACACCGCTTGGACTGCTTTGCTTGGGTGATTTTCAATCGATGTGATCAGCTTCTTGTAACTTGTGGCCTCGTAATCTTCGAATACAGCCTACATATATACCGAGATAATAAGAACACGTGTAGATGAAGTCTATGGTTTTCAAGAAAACGTCACAAACCTGAAGATTGAGAGTGTGGTATACTTCCTTCACTTTAGCAACAGAAGCGGGGTCCTTTTTCCCATAGTTCTCCTGTATAAGTAAGCAAACACATAGGTTATGAGCAAAATTAGTTGTCAATGCATTTGCATGCCTCGGGTCGGGTCAGGATGACCGATCATAAACACTTTTGCCCAAGATTTTACCTTTTTACAGCTCATTAGTTATTTAAGTACAAAAAAACTTATTTTAATAACAGTCTAATTGTTCTGTATAAAATGATTTAGAAGTAAAATATACTTTTGGAGACTTCTCCCACATTTGACATTATAGATACAAAAATATATCGCAAATCAACCCATGGGTCGAAATTGTCATCCCTACATTTCTGTAAGCAGTACGGTTGCACATAAAATTAGTCCATGTATGGTTGTTCTTGTGCATGTATGTATCGATTTTCTGTGAGTGTATATGTATATGTGCATATGTTTTATGTATGTATGGCTGCACATGTAGAAGTAGTGGTTAGTTGCTTACATGTAGCACTTTCTTTTGTTCCTCATTGGCGAGTTCCAATGCTTTGACAACTAACCAGGAGCACTTAAAGTCTTCAATATCGGTTCCAATCTGTTACAATGAGGTTGATGACAGTATTTGTTAGTTATAACTCTATAATGAATCAGTAGCTAAATAATAATGGAAGATATTTCCCGACTTACCTTTCCAATCACCTCGGGAGCACCAAAACAGTCTAGATAATCGTCCTGCCAAAGTTTTAGAATTTTCAAATATTAATATTTACAAACTAATAGCAAGATTAAGGTGGTCAAAAAAGAACCTCCAATGGTCTAAAGCATGCCAATTATATAAAAATAGTTGGGGGTTAAAATCATATACCTGAACTTGAAAATAGGTACCCATTTCAACGAGTACATTCTTCACTTCAACGTGCTTGTCAAGATCCTCTCCAAACATAAGGAGTGCACAGGCAACCTTGAAGAAAAAAAGAGTAGTAAATTTTTAACCAGGGCTGCGGAAAATTTCATTATCCACTAACAGTTTGTTTATTTATGTAAAGAGGAATCTACGTACTGGAAGGTAAAATGAGTAGTAAGCTGTTTTGTATTGAACAATCCGGCGGTGACTGCAAGACCACACAACCGTCTAATTTAGAAAATGTAAAACACATATAGAAATATAGAATACATCGGATGGGGGTATAAGTGAAAAATTAAGGAGGTTACTTACATAGACAATGAATACTTTGAGAGATCTTTCTCTCCAACAAGTGTAGTGATCAAATCAATCATCTGTCCAGATGCTGTTTGGAATTCAACCTACTCAAGTACAGGGTAAATAATATTTCGTAAGTATCAAAAAAGTACATATAATCATTGACACGTTGAATATATAATGAGCAACCAACCTCGTTGAACAGGTCCACAAGATCCACATAGTAAGGCTTTCCTCGGAAATGTTTCTTAAGAATTCTTGGGACATGGTTGCGAAGAAGAATTCCATCGTTCGCAGCAATCATACCAACCTAGATTCAATAATTCAGAATTTAAGCATGAACAATTTAAAATCGCAATTACATGACATAATAGCTTATTGCTCTAGAATCACACCTTGGGTAATCTAAACCAACAGGGTTGCCCTCTGCGTGTATGAGACTCGTCCATGATATCATCAAGCACAAGAAAGTATGCTTGAAGCTGTAACATTTAACGACATGAAGGATTTAAGTACATCATGCAACAATTACTAAGGCTTAAATTGGTTAGAGATTATTGTAATTACCCATTCAATACACCAACCAAGGGCAGATGAAAGAAAAATCTCGTCATCAGACAGTTCTCCTCCTTTAAGAAGCTGATAACTGTCGACAACAGATAATCCCCGGTTCAGCTTTCCTATAAAAATCACATTTAAATATGTACGTTAATACATCAAAATGAAGCGATAAAAAAACTGATAGGAAAAGAAGAGAAAGTATTACCTCCAGGTACGTTGTAGTCAAGCATCTGCAACAAAATAAGTAAACAAACACAATCAGTCACGTATACATTAGTAGTTCATTGCTCATAAGATTATTAGATTTTTTTTGTTAATACATATTAAAACTCTAGAGTGTGTAGACACTAGACATAATACTTTGCTCGAGTTATTTATGAACAAAATCAACTCTGCTTTAGTTCCGTAAGTTAAAGTGTTAAACAAAGAAAGTACACTATAGAGTATACGACTATTGTTGATTTCGACTTATATAGCTAGCTTATGACTTATTTGGTTTTGGGCTTATGTTTCATAAACTCACTTTTTGTGGCTTATTTTGAAACATTTCGGCTTATATAGCCAGCTTATGACTTATTTGGTTTAGGGCTTCTATTTCATAAACTCACTTTTTGTGGCTTATTTTGAAACATTTCGGCTTATATAAGTTTATTAGGCCCTAATAAACTTATATAAGTTTCAAAATAAGTCACAAAAAGTGAGCCTATGAAACATAAGGCGAAAACCAAATAAGCTATAAGGCTGCTATATAAGCTTAAACAAACACCCCCAATCCCCCATAATCTGTTTTATCTTAACTATACTAATACTAATACATATACACTAATATGAATATTGACTTGCATGACAAAACAGAACGAGAATATTAGTCTAAAAAGTATCGTTGAATGATAATAGAGTAGCCCGCAAAGTTGACAAAAAGTTAGAGCTCAATTTTATGTGGGACGTAGTTCATTAAATTCCTTGTCACATATATGCATAGCTATCACCAGACAAACGTGATAGTAGCTGGACCGTATGCAATAAATGCATTATAGCATAGTTAGCATCATTACAGTTGAGTTATTACAGTTGTTTCGTAATTCAGTTTCTTTGTAAAAAGTGCATTTAAAACCTTTTTTTCCTAGTCAAACATCCTCAATCATGCAAGTCAATACTAACGAGTAACGCCAATCTATACTCATCCCGACAATACCCAACACCNGAAGAGAAAGTATTACCTCCAGGTACGTTGTAGTCAAGCATCTGCAACAAAATAAGTAAACAAACACAATCAGTCACGTATACATTAGTAGTTCATTGCTCATAAGATTATTAGATTTTTTTTGTTAATACATATTAAAACTCTAGAGTGTGTAGACACTAGACATAATACTTTGCTCGAGTTATTTATGAACAAAATCAACTCTGCTTTAGTTCCGTAAGTTAAAGTGTTAAACAAAGAAAGTACACTATAGAGTATACGACTATTGTTGATTTCGACTTATATAGCTAGCTTATGACTTATTTGGTTTTGGGCTTATGTTTCATAAACTCACTTTTTGTGGCTTATTTTGAAACATTTCGGCTTATATAGCCAGCTTATGACTTATTTGGTTTAGGGCTTCTATTTCATAAACTCACTTTTTGTGGCTTATTTTGAAACATTTCGGCTTATATAAGTTTATTAGGCCCTAATAAACTTATATAAGTTTCAAAATAAGTCACAAAAAGTGAGCCTATGAAACATAAGGCGAAAACCAAATAAGCTATAAGGCTGCTATATAAGCTTAAACAAACACCCCCAATCCCCCATAATCTGTTTTATCTTAACTATACTAATACTAATACATATACACTAATATGAATATTGACTTGCATGACAAAACAGAACGAGAATATTAGTCTAAAAAGTATCGTTGAATGATAATAGAGTAGCCCGCAAAGTTGACAAAAAGTTAGAGCTCAATTTTATGTGGGACGTAGTTCATTAAATTCCTTGTCACATATATGCATAGCTATCACCAGACAAACGTGATAGTAGCTGGACCGTATGCAATAAATGCATTATAGCATAGTTAGCATCATTACAGTTGAGTTATTACAGTTGTTTCGTAATTCAGTTTCTTTGTAAAAAGTGCATTTAAAACCTTTTTTTCCTAGTCAAACATCCTCAATCATGCAAGTCAATACTAACGAGTAACGCCAATCTATACTCATCCCGACAATACCCAACACCCATCCACCTTCGATATCTTTAAAGCGTTTAGAATATATGCTTGTTTAGTAACGAGCGTTTAGCTTTTGGATTTTGTTTAAACACTCGTAATTAAAACTATAATAAAAAGAAGCGTTTAGCTTTTACGTCGTTTTACATTTTATAATTACGGCTATGTTACCAAAACACTTTTATAAAACAAACAACTACTGCTAGTTTTGCCAAACACTAATAAAATAAGCGTTCAACTTTTTTACGTTTACACTAATATATAATTACATATACAACTACGCTACCAAACACTTTTATAAAATAAACAGCACGAGAATACCTTTCATTTGTTTAAGCTTATATAGCTGGCTTACGGCTTATTTGGTTTTCTTCTTATGCCTCACTTTTTGTGGCTTATTTTGAAACTTTTCAGCTTATATAAACTTATCACGTCATGATAAGCTTATCATAAAAGTTTAAAAATAAGCCGCAAAAAGCGAGACATAAGGCGAAAACCAAATAAGCCATAAGCCGGCTATATAAGCTTTAAACAAATTCACATCTGGATCTACTAACATAAACAACTAATCACATTTTAAAAAAAAATGAATACAAAAAAACCTTTTCAATCCATTGACGGGAATCATCGTCAAACTCGAAGGCGGGATCGTTAATAAGCTCGGATTTAAGTGTATCATACACTTTCAAAAACTTGGATTTCAGATCGATACTACTCATTTTTTTTAAAAAAATAGTAAACAGAATAACAGAATCAGTTGAATCTGTTGGAGTAGTTTGTTTGTGAGTGTGTGTGTTGGGGTATTTGTAAGGTGAAGATGCCGCTGTGTTTTATGGAATAATCAGATACACACAAACAATATACTCCTACCACGCATACTTTTTTTCTTTTCTTAGTTTTTTAAGTCGGAGTCTGTGATGTATCGCTCCTTTTTTTTGAATTTTTTTACTTCTATGTTTCTCACTCTCGTTTATCATGAAAAAGAAAACCAAGTTGGTGGTTTTATAATATATTTTATACTCCCTCCGTCCTATTTTTATTGTCCATGTTACCTTTACTAAATTAAATATAGATAGGAATGTTTGATCGAGTTTACAGTGAAATTATTATTACAAACTTTAATGAATAACTTAATTAATTACTTAAGGGTAAAACTGTCATTCTGTTAAAAAGTAAGAAAGAGAAAGCTGTAATAAAGCACTTTTCTTAAACTGTGTATTTTTTGTCGGGGAATAATAATTTTGAGACGGAGGAAGTAATATAAATTTTAAATAAAATAACATTATTTGATAGAAAAAAAATATATATATACACTACATATTGTGGAGGTCCCACATATATAAAGAGAGTAAAAAAAGCAATGGCCCAAAAAAATTAGAAACCATTGCAACCACTCAAAATAACTAAGGGTCCGTTTGGTTTGTAAGTGGGATTGGAATTGTATTCGGATTTGGGAAAGGTTTGAAAGAAAAAGAAGAGAGAGATAAGAAATGATAGTATAAATTATTGTTTGTTTTGTAATATGGAATTGATAAAAAAATTAAAATGTATTATTATTTTAATATTAATTAAATATAATGAAAGTGATGGGTCCCATATTTATTAGTAGAAAACAAAAAAAGAAATAATAAATAAAGGTTAAATGACTTACATGGCCCACATTTTCTTTAAACTTGCAGTCAATCCCACATATACCGAGTGGTATGGATGAATCCTTCATCTATTGGTATTAATTATTGTATTAAAACCTATAACCAAATACCAAACAAATTATTACACTCTCTATCAATCCAAACCTCCTCAAACCCAAAAACCAAACGGGCCCTAACTATCAATTTTGATTCCCGGCAATCATTCCCTTAATTAAAAGAAAGAGAGAACCAAACATGCAATTAATGTCAAATCAACATCAAACCCATTCCACACCCTCAAAACAAACGCACCCTAAGTGTCCAGTTTGACTTTTTACGATTTATCTTGTTCAACGTTGATTTTAAAAACTTTTATATATGTTATATAATATTTGATGCAAAATATATAAATGAAGTGAACTAAAATTAAAACATACCAACAACTGGAGACACTCCTAATGAGATGCCAAGAGCGGCTGGGAATGCTAGCGTGGAGAGTGCAAAGCTTTAAATCCGTTATGCAGTTGTTATGCACAACCTGCCAACTAAGTACAAGTGCATCTTTTTAGGGAATTTCAGGCACAAACGCCTGCATTAAAGACCAACCAAAATATTAATAGATGTTCATGAAAGTCTACATTTAACTCCTATATTGTTTAAGCAAACCTGAGAGTTGTAGAAGTCGATAGACTTTTCTGCCCGGTGTGGGTGGGGGTCCTGCACAATTATCCCAAAAACGAAAAGCAATCAGGTAAAAAGAAAAGGATAACCAAACAGGATTTTAAAGATAACCTCCAGCGGTTGGCTGTCGGAGTGTTAGGTCACCATTTCATAACACATAACCATATAATCTTAGAGAGAGAAAGTTAGAGAGAGAAAGAGAGGATGGAAGGAACTCTTGTGTATGAATAAAATGAAGATGAATAACTAGAGAACCAACACCCTCCTTGGAGGGTTACAAGAGTATTTATACTAGTGGCCTAGGGCTTCTCATGACTTAGACATTGTTACACATATAGCCCTTAGACCTTTACAAAACATGTAAACATGAACTAAATAACATGAAACATTGATAAAACTAAACATAATAATATTCTAAAGCAACCNAACTATAGCAAAATAAAATTAAAATTAAATTCATTTAGTCATAATTTTTTTTCAACAATTTTAATAAAAGGTGAAATTCTTACTTTTTAAATTAACTAGAAAAATAAATACCTCAATTTAATACTCTTCACTTTTTTCAAAAAAAATAATAATAAAATAAAATAAAATAAAAAATAAAAAAATCTAGTATTCAAGTATCTCGTTTTAACTTTAATCATCATTGGTAACATCTCTCCCGTCCTAACAATCGCCATCCACTGTCGAAATCTGAAATAATCTTTTTGAAAAGGAATAATATAACTTCATTTAAATGGGTTTTCAAAATTCTCCACTCTTTCTTAGAGAAGAAAAACAATTCCGTTCTCACGAAATCTAGAAACGAAAAAACAAGAAAATTTCAACTAAACGCTACCTGAATATTTCCAATCTAATTTTAAAAAAAAAATATTTTACTTCAAACTCAAATCATCTTTTTTCAGTCATTTTCCTTTCTTTTTTTTTTTCAAAAATGATGAAGATAACTAATTCATGTGACTGATTTGATGCCTAATCTATTAGTTTGTGACACATGTATTGCACTTAATCTCACTACTCTTATTTATCATTGTGTTTAAAGATCCTTGTTAGGCACATAAATTACTCATGTCAATCATTACTATAGTTGTAAATTACTTAAGTTATATACATTTTATTAGTTAATCAATTTCAAACTTTTTATGTGTACTCTAGCACGTACCAGCAGTAACATTAGCAATATCCTTCTAGTGTTAACCAATTGAACATCCATAAAAATAATAATAATAAAAAAAAATAAATAAATAAAATTTGCTTAGCTTGATTGTAGCTTATAAATGAATACTTAATTTAGAACAAGCCCAAGATATGTTTACGCTTCATCTATAACAGCATGTTTATGACACACTAGGTGAATACGTTTTTTTTAAGGGAAAAAAAGTGATAAATAGAGTTAAATTTTTTTGTATAATTGAAGTGAGAAAAGGCTTTTTTTTTTTTTTTTTTTTTTATCTAATGTCTATAAATAAACAAAATATAACATATACGCGCTTATACACATAAGAGAAAAAGAAAATGTTTGGAAGAAACAAACAGAGTCTAGAAAAAAATGTATAGATATTGAGATGGTGAAAAAAGTAAATGACATTTTCTAAAAATAGTGTTTGAAAATCAAATATATATATTTATTAATAAATAGTATATAAATTTGGTTGAGGTAAATTAAAGGGTTTTGCTATTTTTATCTTTTACTGTATCAGTTTTCTATTTTTATTTGAGATATGATTTCATAAATTTATTGGTAGGAAATCCATTAGGTGTCACTATTGAAAGTACTTGAATATATTACGTGTACGGGGTATTTGCCAGTTTGGATTGAACTGGTACTAAATGCACCAACTATTTTGATTTTTCATTTAATAAAGTACAGCATTTATGAAAGGTAAAAATGGAATATGGTGTTAAATTATTTCGTGTGAAAGTGAAATATATTCACATGGTATTAATTTATTTCCAGGTAGGTAAGAGATGGTTTTTGATTTTTTTAGCCATTTAATACACATAATTGATATTGAACAATTGGATTTTGACAATAAAGAGTTTTCTAATCACCATTAGAATGTGATATCAATACTTTTTTGATTGTTACATTGATGTTGCTTGATTCTTCTCATCACGTTACGTCGAAATTGCAAATTTTATTCAATAAAGTTGTATTCGTAGCATTTATAAATTACACTAGAGAGCTAAAACTAAAAGTTGAATAAGAGTACAGGGTGAATTAATATGGAATAAATAGTGATTTTGTGTTTTTGAAGAAGATATCCAATTATTTGTAAATTTAATTGCTATTCTCCAAATCATGACAACTAGTTTGAGCAAGCATATCCAAATATTCCCTTTGAATTTTACAGCAAATTAAATACCTATTAAATTTTTTCTTTGTAGGTTAACCAATACGTAAAAACTATGAAGCTAGTGAAAATATAAACATCATTTTTATCTACTTATCTATTATTTGAAACTTTGGTGTCTTCACATTTTCTTGTTAAAAAGTAAGGTAATGATTCTAATGAATACCGAATTAATGATGTTCAACGGACAACCAACATGTGGTTTGGTATACTAGTAGCATTTATAAAACTTTCCTAATAAAATAGTAACAGAATACAAATTATATTATGGGTATTTAATTGATATTCTCCAAATCGTGATTGAGCATGCACAACTAAACATCCCCATCAATGTAAATCACTAAACTTATTTAATTAGCATGTGTTTCTTGAAGAAAAGAAAAAAAGATACGTAAAAGATACTTCATCAAAATAATGAGGAAGTGAAATTGATTGCCGATTATAGCCATTTAGTACGAGTAATACACATTTATATCATTTGGTGTGCCAAACCCAAAATTTCAAAAGTACTAAACCCGTATACTAATAAAACCTGGGCCTTTTTCACTGGATGAGATCCTCTCAAGTTGAGATGAACAACTTAATTCAAGTTGGGGTATTATAAGTCATTAGATTTGATCCAATGGTTCAAATCAAAATAATTTCTTTTGGTTTGAACCATTGGAATAAATTCAATAGCTCACAATCATTCAACTTGAGTCAAGTTGTACCTCTCAACTAGACAGGATCTCATTCCCTTTTTGACATGGTATTTTTCAGAGCTTTATAGGAGCTTCAAGCTTTAAAAAAATAATAATAATAATAAATAAAATATAAAAATAAAAATAAATAAAAAACCTTCCTAATGAAAGCCTTCTTGTGCAAAAATGAAGCTTTTAATTTTAATATATATATTTTTTTTTCTTTTTTTTGAACAAATTTTAGTTTTAATAATTACTAGCTCCATTTTCAAACTAACACTTCACTAACCAACGTTCAAAATTGGTAGAAGCTTTTTCATTGGAAAATTACATATCCACCCTCTCGTTATAAACATTTTTTTTGTTTTATCTTTTATTTCAACCTCTTTCAAGACCATAAGGTTAATGCTAACGGTGACCGTAAGTATTGTGATTATTCATTATCACATCAGTTTCTCTTTCCAAGACTACGCCCAACCACAATTTATTAATAAAGCGACCACAACCATAACAAAAAACATACCCCACAAAAACAAATAAAATAAACACACAAAACAATTGAAACTTATGGTTGACTTATAAACCATAACTTTGAAAAGGTTGGGGTGACCGGTCACCAATTCAGTTATGATAGTAGTAGAAACATGGTCACCAATTCGATTGGGGTCAACTAATCGGGCCATTAGAATTGGCCATATGTTTTTTGTCTTTCATTTATCATGGAACAAAAGAAAAAAATGGAACAATTTGTAGTGTATTTGTAGCAACATATTTTTGTTTATGATAGGTCTTATCTAACTATATTTCTAGTACAATTAGTTTGTTATTCTTTATGAAATTAATAATATAAACAACAAAATAAAAACTTAGAATAGTAGCATTTCAGTCAAAACAACCAAAAAAGTTACAATGACTAAACCTTAGAACTTAATCCCAAATGACCCTAAAACTACTTTAACAAACACTTTTATTCAAAAAAATGATACCATCCTTATTAGCCACTAGTTAACAACTTACAGCGCATAACTATCAGCTTACACAGGTTTACAACTATTTTCTTTTTATTATTTTGGTCTTTGGATAACACATATTTTTTTTCTATGAAAGGATATGGTGATTGGTGAATAGCCAAATCAGTCCAGATTCCCCACATGACACGACTATCGCTAATCACATGTTTCTGACCACGTGGAAATCAACATAAATATTTGTCTCGCTTTGGTTTATATGAGAAGTCACATAGAATAAATCAATAAAAAATATATAATTTACCAACACTTTTGTTCCTTTACACTGAAATATGGCTAGATGCAAATGAAGTCCATTTTTTTATCAAGCAACTTAAGTTGGAGTTTGATTTGCTCTTTTCAGGCTTATGTCAAGAGCTAGCTTTAGTCCAAGTCCCTAAAATAGTAAAATGAGCTCAAAAACTACCGAACTCGATCTTTTTACGGTTATGCTCTAAAGTCAAAAACAAAAAATTATGTGTATGATAGTTTAGTCTTCGAGATCATCACTCTTTAACCAAAGTTACGTCATTTTTGTTTGTATGTATTATTACAGTTTATATCCTACTTATCTTATACTTCGTTCCAACGGAATTAGGTATTCCTTCGTATTGTTGTTGGTGTATGTGACAAAATCATTTAAGGTTGCCTAGTATGTGTATATTCAGAAATGACGTCTCTAAAGTCATCATGGACCCTAACTATATATCAAATGGTTGGTTATACATAGTTGAAAAATGATCAGTATGGTCCATGGATTGCTCCAACTCAAAACACCCTGTATTGACTTTTATTCAGTCAAATATGTGCTCCAATGATATATATATTATATAAAACGAGATGATTAACATCAGAGACGGAACCAAGACATAAGTTAACCAGATGCATTCAAGAAAAACTAAACAAGACTGGAAACATAATTTTTTTGGACCATGTTCATTAGGGAAAACTAAGTAAGACTAGAAACATATTTTTTTGAACCATGTGCATTTACGATAAATCGAAGGTTTTTACAAAATTGACACTAGGCCGCAAAAGTTCATAGGTCCCGGGACCTTTCGACACTCACCCTTGTTCCGTCACATATTAACATGGAAGTTGATGTAAGATAAGAGAAAAATAACAACAATAATTTGACTCGTTGCTACCTTTAATTAAAACTTATTTTAGTCTGCGTGCAACAACTGAAATTATACACTCAAATAAGGCTTGACTTTTCAGTGGCAGTGTGCCACCAACTATTTATATTAATGGAAATATATATGCAAATGACGTGTTTATGGTTAAGGGGTTAGAAATACATATTTTCCAGTTTTGTATAATATAAAATACTTTTAAGGGTGCGTTTGATTTGTAAGTGGGATTGGATTTGGATTTGGGATTGGGATTGGTTTGAAAGAAAAGATGAGAGAGAAAATTAATTATTATTTTAAAAATATATATATTTTATAAGTTAGTTTAAATGATTTATATTATTTTTTAATAAAAAAATAGAAATGAAACAAATGATCATTTTAATCGTGTGGCTGCAAAGTTGTTTCAAAGTCAAAAAAGGTAATTTATTTGTCTTTATAGCCAAAACCCACCAAATAGCAGTGAATTGATATTTGGGCTTCAAAGTAGCGCGTGAACCTAAAGTGAAGATACCAAACAAATTATTCCAGCCATCTTTCATCCTAAACCTGGTCAAACCTGGATACCAAACATGCCCTAAATATTTATTTAAAGATGTCCTTATCACATTTACGTAGACCAGCATATGAACATTTTCATAGTTTTCTCATATTTTTGTGGACAGTGCCACAGTGGAGTGTATTTATTCCATCATTTTTGTGAACCTTTCTAATATCCAGCAGTAAGTTTATAATATGGGCCACAGTTTTATTTTGGCCCAAATAAATGCCACAAACATACAAATTTGGTCGCTTTCCGAAAGAGTATAAAAGTTTGGGCCAGTCATATGTTTACGCCAATACAAATTTTCTAGTAACTGACTTTTTAAATTTTATTCAGGGCTGTTTGTTTAAGCCTATTTATTATGAACTTTTAGGCTCTTAGGAGGGCTTAAACTTTTAAAATAAGTCAGCTTATAAAATAAGTCTTGTTTGTCACACGAGCTTATGGAGGATTATATAAGCCATAAGCCTCCATAAGCCCAAGCTCATTGAAAGGAGCTATGAGGGCTTATAACTAGTTTAATTATTCAAATACCCTTAATAATATAATGGATTATCAGAGTATAACCGGAAATATATATGAACTTAATTTGATGTATTTTTATGCGAGTTTACATTAATAAGCTTCAGCTCCAACTAATTTTTCAACAGCTTTATAAAAATAAAAACTCTATATTTTGGCTTATAATATAAGCCCCAGCTCCAGGTCCAACCTCAACGCATTCCACCAAACATACCCTATCTTATATAGGTATTCAGCATATATTTCGTAAGTTCATTTTCTTTAGCTTATTTCGAAATTGTATACTTAATAAGGTATATTTAGCAAGTTTAGCTGGAGCTAATGCTTATTATTGTAAAATGACATAAAAATACATCAAACTAAATTCACATATTTTTCAAGCTTTTGATTGTTCATTATTATAGTTTTAATAGTATTTAAGTAATTTAACTAAGTATATCCATATTCATTTTTAAAAGCTCGTCTCAATTAGCTTAAGCTTATGAAATAAGCTTATTTGACAAACAAAACCTGTTCTACAAGCTCCTTTATTCTTTAAAGCATAAGGTCTAATAAGTTTTATCTCAAATACAACCCATAACTCCCTAAAAAAAAAAAAAAAAAAACAAATACTAGATAAGCTTTTGAGCCTGTAAAGACATGTTTGGTAAAAGTAACTGTTGTTAAAAAGCTAGAGATGATGGGTATGTTTGGCAAAAATACATGTTGCTGGTGCTGATGCTAGTGCTGTTGCTGGTACTGATGCTGGTGCTGGTGCTGATGCTGAAAAAGATTAAAATTGTAGCTATTTTTTTTGCAGTAGTGCTGGTACTGTTGCTGAAAAAGATTAAAATAAGTTAATTTATGAAAAATAATCTCCATAATCTTTTAAAAGCTGGTTTTGATAACTTATTTTTTGGGAACTTATTTTTCTAAAATAATTTACAATCTTAGTTTGCCAAACAAAGATTATTTTTTGATCAAAGCTTATTTTTCAAAAAAATAATCTTAAGCCTCCATAATCTTCCATAATCTCTCGCGCCAAACATAGCCGATGTTGGAGATGGAGATTATAAAAAAAGATTGGTTTTATAAGCTACATGAAGTAACTTTTAATTTTCAGGGATTATAATTTTTTTTATTTTTATTATTATTATTTTTTTTTTTTTATAATTTCGTATAAGTTTTATGTGTCAAACGAAGATTATTTTTAAGCAATTTTTTTTTTCTGAAAAAATAATATAATTTAATAAAACAAAGAAAAATATAAAAAGCGTAAACCAGATCACATTTTATTTCTTTCCCCTTACTTCCGATAAACACACACGGGTCAAAAATTACATCATCATCATCATCTCAACAACGGTAAAACCCTAACCCTAAAATTTCCATTTTTTCTAATTAATTTCAATTCATTATTTCATTCATCTATTATTTAATCCTTACGATTCACTTTAATATATATCTTCTCGTATTGTTAGGGTTAGCTTTTTAATCTCGAACCAACACTTTCTTAACCTTATTTCTGGTCTTATGAGCTTATGCGGTGTCGGCTTATGTTTCGTAAACTCAATTTTTTCTCGGCTTATTTCGAAACTTATTACCCTTATACAAGCTTATTATGTCCACATAATAAGCTTATTTAATAAGTTTCAAAATACGCCGAGAAAAAAATGAGTTTACAAAACATAAGCCGAAGCCACGTAAGCTCGTAAGTCCAAAAATAAGGTTAAAACAAACACACCCTTACAATAGTACTGATTTGATATTTTCTTTGTTTCGATTAATTATTTTGTGTTGTTAGGGTTAGCTCAATTTACACCTTATTAAGGGGGTGTTTGTTTTAACCTTATTTCTGGTCTTACGAGCTTATGCGGTTTCGGCTTATGTTTCGTAAACTCATTTTTTTCTCGGNAACACACCCTTACAATAGTACTGATTTGATATTTTCGTTAGTTTCGATTAATTATTTTGTGTTGTTAGGGTTAGCTCAATTTACACCTTATTAAGGGGGTGTTTGTTTTAACCTTATTTCTGGTCTTACGAGCTTATGCGGTTTCGGCTTATGTTTCGTAAACTCATTTTTTTCTCGGCTTATTTCGAAACTTATGACCTTTATACAAGCTTATTATGAGATGTCATAATAAGCTTATTTTATAAGTTTCAAAATACGCCGAGAAAATTTGAGTTTACGAAACATAAACCGAACTGCGTAAGCGCGTAAGTCCAAAAATAAGGTTACAACAAACACCCCCTTAAAATAGTACTGATTCGATATTGTAATTAGTTTCGATGATTTGGTTTGTGTTGTTAGGGTTGTTGATTGATTTATGGATGTGAATTGGTAGGTTAGGTTTTTCAAAGAGTTTGTGATTAAGTATGACGACGGCTGCTAGACCGACATGGGCACCGGCGAAAGGTGGAAATGAGCAAGGTGGTGCGCGTATTTTTGGGCCGTCTCAGAAGTATTCCTCGCGTGATATCGCCGCTCACACTACTCTTAAGCCAAGGTTTCATGTTTTTCTCTTTAGTTTTTCTAATATATTACTATGTATGTCGATATTGCACAATTTATCAATAGGTGGCTTTAATAGTTTAATGCATACTACTGTTGGTCTTGTTAGTTTGGTATTAGTTATGTTACGGTAGTTATAGGATGCAACACAGGATATTCGATGATTAACAAACAGTGTATGCTATTTATTTATTACTATTAGGCTCGGCATATGAGACCGGTATTGAAAAGGATAGTTATGTTTGGCATTAGTAGTAGTATTTGGCTTTGATCAGAAGTATTCGCATCTCACACTACTCTCAAGCCAAGGTTAACTTTTCTTTTTTTTGTGAATATTTAGTTAACTCGCAGATTTAGAAGAAACTAATTACCATGTATGTTACAACCCGGCCTTCCCTCTCAGCGTGGTTTTTAATTGAAACGTGTAGGTGTTGGGCTAGTCGTTTGCGTTGGGATTTTGGGGGTGTTGCAGAGTATACCAATGTTTAAACAGTTTATTAATAGCAGGCACTAGTACGGGGTAAACGGATGAGGTTTTCCTTGGGAGGGTGAATCTTTGACTCAGATGTACGCATCCTAACCGGGATATCCCTGTGATCGTTTCCGACCATTTCCTTGGCCACCCCCCAAATGTGTACTTAGTGAGGTTTAAAGCTTAAACTCTACACCTCTTGTGAGGACAATATGGTGGTGGAGATAGCAAGCTATGATAATTTGTTAGTTAGATATAAATTTGGGTTTTAGGTGGGCATGAATTTGGAGGAGCTTAAGAAGTGTGCAATACTTGAAGTTAAAAAGGGATAACTGTCATTTGATGCCAGTAGCGGTTTGCTTAAATAGATTGCAACAAAGGTTTTTCTAGTGCAGGCCATCAAGTTACAGCAAGTATAGTTGCAGCATAGGATACACTTGATATTCATGGTCAACAAGACAACAAGTAGTGTAGGCTCTTAACTACACCAAGGCTTGACATATACAACCAGTATGAAAAAGATGGTCATGTTTGGGAATTAGGATAGTATATTGTCTTTATCTTTCGTAAGCTAAGCCTAAACTTAAGTAAACACTTAGCTTTGAACATGGTATGCGTGAGCTGTAGCAGCTACCTAGTTGCAGATATCACGTATCTATCACTGAAAATTTTCCATTCTCATTTGATTTGTTAGTTGATTAATATATCTGCTTGGCCTTTGTAAGTCTTGTTTATGCCCACTCATATGCATAGCAAGTGTTAAAGATCACTTGGTCCTTTATGCATCTTAACTTACACACTAGGAGCTGAAGCTGGTTCAGGTTGGGTCTAAAACAATAATTTACCAAAGCTTACTTTTGGAAACCTAATCTTTATTTTATTAAATGTTTAACAAGGTGATAGTTAGATTTGTATTAGCCTCAACGTTTGGCTTGCTTCTCTGAAATCAAGTTTGTTTCGAATCCTGATCAAATAAATGAAGCATCTACAGTGTCACTCTAGTGTTTTCTCTATTTAATTTATTTCCATGTTTTCGCCATTTGGCTATTTTTCTAAATGTCCTGCTGTGCTTGTTACTGCAGGAGAGAGGGTCAAGACACCCAAGAGGAACTCGAAAAGAGAGACCTTAGAGCAGAGTTGGAGGAGCGTGAGCGGAAGCACTTTTCATCTAAAGACAAGGGTTATGGAAGTAAGTTCACTCTAACTTCATCTTACTTGTATTTTTGTTGTGGCCTTCACAAAATATTGACTTTCTTCTGCTGATTTTATTATGGTTT
The DNA here is from genome assembly GCA_014162995.1 of Artemisia annua. Lineage (NCBI taxonomy): Eukaryota > Viridiplantae > Streptophyta > Magnoliopsida > Asterales > Asteraceae > Artemisia > Artemisia annua. The sequence continues at coordinate 82,489 of LBNU01010440.1, forward strand.
CAGAGGACCGAGATCGTAGAGAGAGTGGTCATCATCTGCTAGAAGGTTGACATTGCACCTATTATGCTGATCGTATTGATTACTTTTCTCTTGACTGATTATTACAGCTCTCACATGTGCAAAATATAATGTATTTACTAATTGTCCCATTTATTATTAATAGGGTCAAAAAGAGAATTTGAGGAACGCATTGTTCCACGCAGTGCAGATGCAGATGATGCTGACGGGGATGTCAATAGTGACGACGATAGGTATTGCCACGGTTAACATTCTAATGTCAGTTTCTGCTTCTGTCGTATCATTTGGATCTCTTAGGAATGATTGAAATGCACGCTGCATTGTTTGTTTGCTAGCGGGTCAACCAGAGGTGGAAAATTGGGTGGGTTGGGCATGGTTTGGTGGACGTGAGACAATTTTTGTCCTCAATTTGTTGTTTTTAATTGTTAATTAGTGTCACATATATAGCCACGAGAATTGTATTTGCAGGATGATATCATTAATTAGTGTCACATGTATAGCTATGAGAATTGTATTTGTAGTATAATAACATGATTTAGGAAGTTTAATGCATTAAAAGTACACTTTTGGCCACTTTCAGCACATCTGACATGCTTCCTTTTTAGCTGAACCGTTGGAGAGAAACATACCCTGAATCTATTATTCATAAATAAATGTTTTGAACTTTCTACCTACAGGATCAGCCAATTTTTTACATCTTTTCTTATCTGTTGTTCTGTCCAATCATTTGCGTACTTGATCCAGCTTTACTCACTTTTAAATGTTATACATTTGGAGTCTTTGTGCATGAACATCCATGCTGGTTAATATATGTAATTTGGGGGTAGTATCGGTATTGGTACTAATGTACTATAAAGACATTGGTTCTGCATATTTTGCTGACATCTGCTTTTAAAATGGTTATCTGAGTAGTTTGTAATTGCATCCCTAAACACCCCTTAGTAACATCAATACATTTATCAAAGGCCAACCGACCTTTTTAGTTATCTTAACTACCCTGATATATTCCATATGGCTGACAATTTTTTTTTTTGTTGTTAGTGATGAAGATGATGATGATGAGGATGACACAGAAGCACTTATGGCAGAACTTGAACAAATAAGGAAGGAAAGAGCCGAAGAGAAACTGCGCAAAGTAAGTTTTTCTCAGTATTCCTTATTTGGTGCATTGTTATCATTCCTTTTCTTATTTTCTCAGTTTCAATAAAGTTCTCTTGCTGCTTAAATTTTGTTGGACTGAGGGTAAAGGTGGCAATTTCGACCCATTTTCTTGTGAATGGGTTATGTGTATATATACATGACAGACCAAATGGGTGAAAAAACAGATTAGCTTATAGGAAGAGGGTTAGCTGGGTTTAACGGATCACACATCGTTCATTGTATATCTTTATTACAAAAAACTATTACTGTAAAATCATTTTATCCAAAAAATAAATTTATATTCGGAATAGTATGATTTTTATAACCGAACTTGACTGCTTTTATTAAATATAAATTTTTTTAGAGACATATTTTGAGTCACACTCAACCTGCATGGGATCAGACTTTGTCACCTACACTGTCATTTTGACATCCTTTGGGCTTTTTAAGTTCTATGTGTCCCATGTTTTTGTTTTTTGCTTGACGGCGGGATGGGGTTAAAATAATTATCTTTGATCTAGATTTCTAGGGTAATTAGTTGGGAGAATATTGGGTTTCTATGTGTATAACATAAACCTGTTTGTGCAGGAACGTGAAGAGCAAGAAGAGGAGCTAAAAGTTAAAGAAGCAGAACTAATAAGGGGAAATCCTTTGCTTAATAACGGAGTATCCTTTGGGACGGCACGAAGGTTAGTTGCCCTATCTCCATCAGCATGTAGAGGTGTCAATTACTACCCATTACGGCCGGTTTTATCTCTTAACAGCTCAGTGAAATAAAAATCTTAGATTTATTGGAGATTGGTCGAATTTCTCCAATATGTAATTTATCTACCTTGCACCTCTCAATTAGTTTTACTATAACAAAAGAGAAAATTATAATAACATAACTCTTGTAATCATTATAATAATTTAAACAGAAATGTATTAGGAGGCTGCCCAACTAGTCAACTTTTATGATTAAGGCCACAGAACTTTGAAATAGCAAATTCGAAAAACAGGCTCAATGATGAAGATAGCCTATTATCTTTTTTTGAAAGTAAAGTTGAAGAGAATGTTCTTCATACTACACTTATTTTAAATCAGATTTGGTATAATAAATGAACTGGATATGTACTTGGTTGCCTTCAAATTTGTCTCAACCGCTGGGTAGCAAATATAAAAAAAGCTGAAAAGTTAGGTTGCTTTCAACATTATCAGTATTTTCTAAATTTCAATATTGTGGGCAAGTGGGTTGGGTAAACAACCCGACCCGCCTCAGCTGTCACATAAATTAAACCGTTTTGACCTCTTGTCTTATCACACCTGACTGATCAATTTTGCAACCTCCACCTGTGTGTAATCTTTCTGTTAATTGAATCCCGATATCAAGTGTTGTTGATATCTAACGTTTAATATTTCAGGTGGGATGATGATGTGGTTTTCAAGAACCAGGCTCGTGGGGAAGCCAAGGCTCCAAAGCGTTTCATCAATGACACTATTCGTAGCGACTTCCATCGAAAGTTTCTGCAGAAGTACATGAAGTAGAACCTTGTTTCTTAGGTCAAAGACTGGGAATGGGAAGCAGATTCCAAAAAGTTTCTGGTTTCTTAACATGTGGATCTTGTTCAATGTATCAACTTTTGGCTATATGATTGTATAATACTTGACAGTATTGAATTTGTGAGCTTCTATCTACAATGAAAACACCTGGGATGGTTTCTATCTGTAATAGTTATTATGTACATCTACTATTCAAGTTTCAACTAATTCTTCTTATAAGTACGTTGTTTTGTATTATAGCGGGTCAAAATGGGCAAGTGTTGTGCAAGTTGCCTGATTTAATGACTTTCTACCCAATTTGACATGCTTAACCAATAGATCCTTATTCTTTTTCAGCTAAACTGCTTTTTTAGAGTCTAACATCCCTTAAACTAAAACATAACCAAAATCAACTGAAAACAAATGTAGCAAAATTGACATCGCTACTTGCACATCAGACACAAAATCACAACAGATCATCTTTACAGCTTTGTAATTACATAGTAACATAAATACATACATACCGAGCCGAGCTCGAGCTAGCTTTTATCGAGCTTTTCGAACCTTCGAGAACAAATATACTTTTATTATACATATTTATATAAACAACCTCAAGGCTAACATGCATATTGTTATAATAATTAAATATTTGTAGGACTATTTAAACCCTAGTTTTCCGAATGTTTTGTATAAGTTTTTTTTGCTCTTGAGTTCATCACGTATTTTTTTGAATTTTATTGATGAGTTTGTCTATCGAATTTAATGTTTATATATAAATTCAAGCTTTTCAAGCTGAGCTCGAGCCTTACTCGAGCCGAGCTCAAGCCGAAACGATTAAAGCTTGTCAAGCTATCAAGCCAAGCACAAGTCTACCTTATAATTTTCGAGCCTAGCTCAAGCCCTGTCAAGCTCGAGCTCGGCTAGACTCAATTACAGCCTTAAAGCCTATGAAACTACTTATTTATGTGTTCATTAACGTTAGAGTAATTACTTGGCCTCTTATGATTCATGTATAACCACACTACTAAACTTGTAAATTGTTATTCACTGAAAGGTATATCATGAAATTTTCCAGCTACGGGATATTTATTCTCGCACACAGGTTTAATATGACAAGAATATGAAACAATATGCTGTGATGATGGGAGGTGTTGAAGGAAACCAGGGGCCGGAAACATTGGATAACTGGTTTAAGATTGAGAAAACTAAGGATGGTTAGTTTGTGTACTGTCCGAGTGTCTGCAGCACCTGCAAAGTTATGTTTAAGGAGCTTGGAATAGTTTAAGCATTAATGTATTAGAATGTTTGTCGGTGTAGTAATGATCCTTTGTCTATCATCTTCTACAAACAATATAATCGGTGTTGCTGTGCAATCGAGATACTCTCTAATAAGGTCATACAAGCAGTTATAAATTGCTGTTATATATAATATATATCGACGCTTGAATAACTATGCAAGGAAGAACCTAGCTTCTTTATCCCTTGAATAAATTTGTTTTTGATTCTGTCACTTCTGTTGATGCATTCTTCTATAATAATAAAGAACATTGGAGTGTCGTTCTTTGTTAGTACTACCTACGGTTGTGTTAAATGATTGTTTAGGTATCAGATCCCAACAAATTTGATTGTTATAACAATAACAATTAGAACCAAAGCTATTAGGCTCTTGGTTGGCATGCAGCATGGGAACTTTAGGACTAATGCTTTGAGCCTTTGATGCATGAGTATTGCAATATCAAAAATTCTAAAGCTAAATTAGCCATATATTGCAAATTGCAGTATACTAATGTGGAAGCAGCCTTGAACCTACCCACAGCTCCAAATCCACAGCTCCGAATGAACAAGGCTCTCAATTACAAATAAAAGAAAAAATGTATTAAATATTTTAGTAAAGTGACTTTGAATATTGACTATCAAATGTATGGGCAGTTTTTGACCAGCCATCCAACCAATGTCTTATCTAACAATAATTTTGAAGGTAATTTATCCTACCAGCATAACACCCATTGTAAAGTCCAAATCCACATCAGTTTTTATATCTAAAAATATTAAAACTATCACCATGTTTTTGAACCTAAAACTAGCAAAGTTATTAAGTGTATAAATAACACTTCACACAACACTCTCAATCTACACCAAAAACAAAATGAAATTATTCATACTAGCATTCTTTCTCTTTGCCTTGTCAGCCAATTCGGCTCCTAGTCCCGTGCTCGATGCCTTTGGGAAAAACCTCCGAGCAGGGGTGGAATACTACGTAAATCCAGAATACAATGGCGGCCTCATACTAGCTAAAGTCGGCAACTTTACTTGTCCAGCTGGCGTTTCACAAGTCGGGAAGGATGATTATATAGGAGACCCCTTGACTTTCACTCCTGTTAACCCCAAGAAAGGTGTAATCCGTCTCTCCACAGATGTTAACATTAAGTTCTCAGGTTCAACCATGTGTCACGAGTCAAACGTATGGAAGTTCAAATATGATAAAAATATAAAACAATATGCTGTGATGATGGGAGGTGTTGAAGGAAACCCGGGACCGGAAACATTGGATAACTGGTTTAAGATTGAGAAAACATTGTTTGGTTATAAGTTCGTGTACTGTCCGAGTGTCTGCAGCACCTGCAAAGTTATGTGCAAGGATCTTGGAATAGTTTCAGGCTTTAATGGAATGCAACGTTTGGCTGTCAGCAAAGATCCTTTGTCTGTCAACTTCTACAAAAATGTTTGATCAGTCTTGCTGAATAAGCGATACTCGAATCGCATTGTAGATGCAGTTTTATTGCTTTCATTTCTATAAATGTTTGAATAAACCATGTAAGGAAGAACCTTGCTGTTTCGTGTAAGCTTGAATAAAGTTTTATATGATTGTGACAATTATTCTGTTGATGCATCCTAATGTATGAACATTGGAGTGTCGTTTTTCTTTTTTGCATAATAATGTTGAATTATTGTCTAGTATCTGATCCCAATAATCTTGATGACATGACTAATATTTACTTATAACAAGTAATGATCTAGACCCTTAAAGCCTGAAGCTAATTATCATAGGGTCTTGTTGTATGATCCATCTTTACAAAATTGGAACCATTGGAACAAAACTTGAGAGCTTTTGGTTGCCAGCATGGATTTTGGACTAATTCTTGCACGATCGAATATTCGTTTAACCAAATTGAATTAACATAAAGCAATTGAAGGCAAACGGGCAACAAGCTGCGCCGGAAAGTGGTAAGAGAGTGGCAACAGGTTGCTTTCTCATGGGCTAGTTAATTGCCGGAAAGTGGTAACAGGTTGCTTTCTCATGGGCTAGTTAATTGCCGGAAAGTGGTAAGAGAGTGGGAAAATAGCTTTGAATTAACATAAAGCAATCGAATATTGCAATTTCAAAACTTAAAAGTTAAGTTTGATAAGTATATGAACTTTGTGCTACACATTTTAAAAGTTGCAGTTTTATAGTAATGAGAAAGCAACCTTGAACAAGATCATATCATTCATAGGCGATTTTTTTGGGATTTAAGGAAGATTCGAAAGGCATATTTTGGATAAAATGGCCTGATATCCTTTCTTGCAAAGACCAAGGTGCCCTTGGAATTGGTAGTATTAGGGCTAAAACCTGAGACTTATAGGAAAGTGGCATTTGGAGATTATTAAATGAAGGAGATGCTCCATGGTGCAAGGTCGTTAAAGCTTTTTACGGCTCGGATGGTAGTTTTAAACTTCAATCCCTCACCAGTTTACATCAAGGCCCCTGGCGAGACATTTTAAAAGTCATTCTTGATATTGAAAAGGTTGGAATTCCATTCCGTAGTTTTTTTTCCAAATCCGTGGGAAATGATGAAAATGTACTCTTTTGGAAAGATACATGGCATAACTCGGGCCGCGGTTTTATGATTGATTTCCCACGCTTATTTGCTTTAGAAAATAATAAGGATTGCAAGCTTGCGGATAGATGGAAGTGCATTAATAGTTATTGAGATGGTGTCTGGGATTGGCGTTGTTTTTCTCGTGGCAGATTTATGGATGAACTAAGTGATCTCTATTCTCTTCTTCAGAACCTTCAACTCAATTCTGAGTTACCGAACTTTTGGGAGTGGAATTTAGACACTCTGGGTTGTTTTTCGGTCAATAGGCTGTCAAAAATTATCAACCCTTTGATCTTAAATCCAAGCAATGGCGAGCTCGTCTTTAAGTTGAATTCTTGGGTGCCGAGGAAGGTGAATGTGTTGGGGTGGAGGATAAATCGCGATCGACTGCCTCATTTTGTCTAATCTAGTAATCTCAATAATTGAGGCATGGATGTGCCCTCAATCTTGTGTCCAATATGTGAAGACGAGATTGAGGACCTCTCATGGGCTAGTTAATTGCCGGAAAGTGGTAAGAGAGTGGGAAAATAGCTTTGCGTGGTGGCTAATTCGATGACAGTCTCCATCTATATCGATTAAAGACATGGTTGTAGGTTAAAAAACATTCTTAAACAACAAATGGAGAAATAAGATTTTCGATGTTGTGTGCTTGGTTGTTATGTGGGCTGTTTGGAGATGGTGAAACAACATCGTCCATGCTCGTGCGGAAGAAAAACCAATGATTCGGGATGTTAATGTGCTCCCTCCCTCCCCTCTCGCAATCTCTCTCTCCTCTCTTTCTCTCTCTCTCTCCTCTCTCTCTCCTCTCTCTCGCTCTCTCTCTCCTCTCTCGTCTCCTCCCTCTCTCTCTCTCTCTCTTCTCTCTCTCTACTCCTCTCTCTCTCCTCTCTCTCTCCCCCTCCGCTCAACAATAGATGCCCGGGAAATAGATTTTGATAGATCTGAGGGTCTCGATCCTGGTGTTTCTTTTGAGTTGGCTTCTTGGCTTTATGGATCTCGTTTGTAATTTTCAGCTGCTTCTCCTCTCGTCTCTAACATCTCCTCTCCTCTCTCTCCGC
>LBNU01010440.1:96239-125423 GCA_014162995.1 Artemisia annua
ATTTTTTCAAACAAAATGAGTAGATTTTGGACCCAAGAAGAGGAGTCACTTTTGGAGGAATGTTTCACTCAAATAACCGCAAATCCAAATACGAGTGCGGATCAACAAATGAATACGTTTTGGGATAAAGTTCTCGACGTATACAACAAGGAAGCCAACAAGCGTGACTATCGTATTCGTACCAAGAACATGTTGAGGGGAAAATGGGCTTCTTCCCTTGCCCGAAAAGCACGTGAGAGGGCAAATAATCCAAACGAAAACTAGTTAATTTTATATAACGTTATATTGTAACTTTTTATTTCGTATGTCGTTTAAATTTCGTCTTGTAATTTTTTTCAATGAAAAGTAGCCGTTAAGCCTTTTATTCAATTTCAAAGTTAAAACAACATTACACAAAGCTACAAACGATACAGGAAACAAATAAACACGATACGGAAAAGAAATAAACACGCTACGAAAATACTTAACATAAAACACCATTACTCATCGTCTCTGTCCCATGCCCACGTGTTTCTCAGAATGAACCACACATGTTGATATCTTAACCCATACTCCCATGGCGTTCATGATAAATGCGGTTTGCATTGCTGAGACGACAAGGGTCTTCACTTGTACGCAGCAACTCTTTGTAAATAGCATTATATCTACGACATTCAAGGTTGATTCTGTTCCATTGACCCGTAATACTATTTTTATTACGGTGCTCACTATCAGTCTGATCGTTAAACCTTTGTGTAACGACATTCCAAAAAGAACGTTCATTCACAAGGTCTCTATCTTCGTGAACTCCAAGCCATACGTTAGCTAGCAAGCTTTCTTCTTCCATTGACCAATGATTATTCATTGTAAAATGTTTTACAAAGTGGAGTGTGTGCAAAATAGTAAGGTATGCAATGCTTTATATAGGAGGCATTAGAAATTCAAATTTCATATGCAAACTGTAAAGTGGGATACTTTCAAATTTCAAATTCAAAATGTAAAGCGGGATATTTTCAAAAATCAAATTCAAACTTTAAAGCAGGATTTTTTCAAATTTCAAATTCAAACTTTAAAGCGGGATTTTTTCAAATTTCAAATTCAAAGTTCTAACTTTTACCTATATGTAGCCTCACCTGGATTGACTTGAACACACACAACACAACACAACACACACAATGTCTCGCAAAGACTTCTCACAGCAATTCCCAACTCACCGTGACTTCTCCCAACAATTCCCAAGTCATAATACAGGAAACAAATAAACACGATACGAAAAAGAGATAAACACGCTACGGAAATACTTAACATAAAACACCATTACTCATTGTCTCTGTCCCATGCCCACGTGTTTCTCAGAATGAACCACACATGTTGATATCTTAACCCACTCCCATGGCGTTCATGATAAATTCGGTTTGCATTGCTGAGACGACAAGGGTCTTCACTTGTAGGCAGCAACTCTTTGTAAATAGCATTATATCTACGACATTCAACGTTGATTCTGTTCCATTGAGCCGTAATACTATTTTTATTACGGTGCTCACCATCAGTCTGATCGTTGAACCTTTGTGTAACGACATTCCAAAAAGAACGTTCATTCACAAGGTCTCTATCTTCGTGAACTCCAAGTCATACGTTAGCTAGCAAGCTTTCTTCTTCCATTGACCAACGATTATTCATTATAAAATGTTTTACAAAGTGGAGTGTGTGCAAAATAGTAAGGTATGCAATGCTTTATATAGGAGGCATTAGAAATTGAAATTTCAAATGCAAACTGTAAAGCGGGATACTTTCAAATTTCAAATTCAAACTGTAAAGCAGGATATTTTCAAAAATCAAATTCAAACTTTAAAGCGGGATTTTTTCAAATTTCAAATTCAACGTTCTAACGATTCAAGTGCCTCCTATTCGAGTCACGAGGGCTATGTGTCGGATGATTCGTTTTCTTGATTCGTAGTTTAATATTTTTATCGTAGGTTAATCGTACGTTGTTTAATGTATTTGAATTCCGCGTAATGTGTGTTTTTTAATGTAATGTGTGTTTATTTTTAATTAATGAAGTTTAATTTAGTTAATATTGTGTATGTTTAATTTTGTGTAAAAGAAAAAAAAAATGGCCGACGGCACCAGAAATTCTGGTGCTAACGGTTACCCCTGAAATGTGGTGCCGTGGGATTTCTGGTGCCATGGAGCTTTTTGCTGACGTGGCAGCAAAAAGTTCCCACGGCACCACGGTACCCAGTGCTCTAAGTTAATTTTTTATTTATTATTATTATTATTATTATTATTATTATTATTATTATTATTATTATTTTTTATGCAAATTTGACCTTAATTATTTTTTTCGTGTTATATAATACTTGATGCAATATATATAAATTGATTATATTTTAAATGTATTTTCACTGTTATACTTTTCACCAATTATTATATAACACGAAAATATATAATTAAGATCAAAGTTACAAAATAAAAGTCAAAATGGACTTAAGTTTTGGGACGGAGGGAATATATTTCATTGTTGAGGGAAATGAATCAATGATTATATCGATTTCTATTGGTAAAACTGTAAGCGAAAAAGAGTGTGTCACTAAAATCCGAGATGTTTGTAAGGTCATTACAACAAAGTTCGAGGGTTTATCATAAGTCGCACAAAAAATCCTAGTCGGTCACAAATTTGGTGGTTCCCTTACTTGTACCTTTGTGGAAAAATACCCGACCACCTTTGTACCTTTGAACTGAAAAAATGAGACACGTGACACGTTTTCAATGAACTCGCAAAGTCAGTAAGTCGAGTATGACGTTTTTGGGGTTTCTTTTTATTGACTTTTATGGAGTTAGATGGGGAATATTGACTTTTTTTCCCTCTTATTCGTTATACGATTATACACATATTCTCTAAACCGACCTTGCTTTTCTGAAAACGCCGATGAGACAAAGTAAAAAAAAGGAAAATTATTGTTTTGCCTTATATGCAGGGTGCATGAGAGATTTAACCACATATAGAAACACCTGTTATGGTGAAAGACAAAGATGATGTAGAAGATTTGCCATTTAATGATGATGGGTGTAATTATTCAAGTAAAAATTATACATGTTGGTAAATGTTAAACACACAGACGATTATTGTAATCTATTCTTATTATGTTTCCAAGCTCCATTGATCGAGAAATTCATGGCATTACCTTCATTATTCATCCACATAGTTTAGTCTGCACAATTTTCATCTAATTGTGGAACATATGGTGTTTGGAGAATTGCATAAGAATCAATCCGACCCTCATGCCTATTCCATTCCCCATTCTCAATCATATCATATACTATATCCTTACTGTATATATTGTTTTAGGCTAAATTGTCCATTTGTATCAAGTTACTGAGAGGTCCTATGTTGCACCACTTATCATACCAGAAAGAACATGTTTGGCCATTTCCCAGCTTATGAATAACATGAGGTCTCATTTATCCCTAAGACCCCCGATGTGTTTCCATCCAAATATAACATTAAATTCCACCTCAAATTCTCAAACACTTAGGCCTTTAAGCCTCATCACATTTATCCACTTGACCCATAAGGATTCTTTATTGCTCGCAAGATTCCACATGTTTTTAGCCAAGAGTCTCATTCCACAAATTGAGATCCTTCCGTCCAAGACCTCCTTAAAACGTAACTAGAGACTTGTTTCCATGAGATCTCTCTTTAGATAAATCCCCTTAACACCAAGTAACTCGTACTTACCATAAATTTTCACAAAGTGTAGGAATTTTTGAAATTGCTAATTACATTGATACCCTAAAAATAATATTAATAATTTTGTTTGAATATCTGTTTTGTCGTTTTACATTCATAACTTCCCGCTTCAACTATTTTTTTGCGGTCATTTTATAACTTCCCGTAGGGGTGAGCATCGGGCTAAGATCGGACTGTACCGAGACCGATTTAGCCTAAAAACCCCAGACCGAGGACCGGACCGAATGTGTTCGGTCCGGTTCTTCGATCGGTCCGGTCCAATAAGGCATAATGGTCGGTTTGTACGTAAGACCGGACCGGAGACCGAAATAAGAAAACAGTTGGAACCGAGACCGGACCGCTGGTCCTTCGGTTCGATCGGGTTTGTGTCAGTCCGGTCAGTTTTGGGGTCTGCGATGCTCAACCCTAACTTCTCGCTTCAATTGAAATAGTGTGTGTTTGACAAAAGTAGCAGTAAGAGTAAGTAGTAGCCAGGGGCGGAGCTATTAAAGGACCGGGAAGGGTCCCGGCACCCCTAGGCCTAAGCCCGTTAGTCTATTTTTTCGCGATTTCATGTGTTATTCCAGAAAAAAAATTGTTTCGGCCCTCCCATTTAATGTTCTTCCGGAACAAAAATTGTTTCGGCCCTCCCAAAAAAAATTTTCTAGCTCCGCCACTGGTAGTAGCATTTTTTTTCAATAAAAAGTTTTAATAACGCAACTATAATTGTAATCATAATATGTAAAATGACGTAAAATGTCATTTACACATCTAAATCGAAAACCTTTTAATAAATAATAAAGTTACTTTTACATGTTTGATATTACATAAATATCATGATACGCTAGTAATAAATTATTGACGATGCCAGTTTCATATTAAAGTGGCAATATCGTTGTGGATCTGTTTCATCTCGATAGATGGCATTGAATCAAAATAATTTTGCAATAATCATATAACTTAATAGAAAATTTTGCAAACATACAAAGGAATGAACTAAATTTATTTTGTATTAGTTACATAACCTAGAAGCAACCAAGGTTTTGCATCCTAACATACTAAATTTAACAAACACTACAACTACAAGAAAAACCATAAATTTATTTGCTTGGTATTCTGAAGGGCATGTTAGTAATTTTGTATCCTCACAACTACTAAATGCTACTTTATGAAACATTATAATTTAAAAAATAAAATAAAACAAAAAGATAAAATTACTTGCTCCTGGCCAAACAAGCATTAAAAACACAAAATTAAACACTCACCACTTTTAAATGCTTCCAAACACTCTGCTCAAAACACACTGATAACACCAGAAAGTCCATGTGTATTCAAGCTTTTATCAAGCAACTCGAGCTCGAGTTCGAGCTTGACTCGATCGAGCCAAGCTTTTATCAAGCTCAAGCCCAAAAAATAGCTTGAAACAAATAACAAGCCAAGCTCAAGCTTTTGATAGCTCGACTTGAGCTCCTATCAAGCTTTTTCGAGCTTTAATATAAATATATTTCCATAATAAATTTATATAACTAACTAGGGATAATTTGAGTATTAACATAATTATAACGACTTACTTTGTAAATAATTGAACATGTATTCTAGAAGGTCATTTAAACCTAATTAATCCAAACGTTTTGTATCCTACATTATGTATTCTTCACACTTCTTGGGCTGTCGACTGTTATAGTGTTATCATTTGTGTAAAACACTGGTGAGTTTTGCTATGATAGTTTAAGTTTGTTTTACTTTATACATGTATTTATTGATGAGTTTGGCTATTAGATACAATATTTTTATACGTTCAAGCTTTTCAAGCCAAGCTCAAGCTTTAATCGAATTTTTCAAGCCAAGCTCAAGCCTGGATGATTAAAGCTCGTCAAGCTATCAAGCCAAACTCAAGCCTAATTTATAAATTTCAAGCCAAGCTAAAGCCCTGTTAAGCTCGAGCTCGGCTCGACTCGATTACACCCCTAGTTTATTGTAACCAACAATGACAAAAACACAACCTAATGGACCAAAGTGTAACTTTCAATAACTTTTACCACAAGTTATAACATCTCCACAACACCAAGGACCAATCCACCACAAACCGCCATACTCCTCCCTATAAATACACCCAAATTCCCCAATATTCAATCCCAATCTTTTAACCCTAACCCTAACCCTAATTTTGAATCAAATCAAATTTAACAGAATGAATTCAAAATCAAACATGAGTCAATCTCATTCAAACGATCGTGCTAGCCCTGGGTACGTTTAATTCCGTTATTACGTTCGATTTCAATTTTCCCCAATTTTTTTAACTCGATTTTGATAAAGTTTTGTGTAAAATTGCAGGAAGATATTCATTGGAGGCTTGCCTAAAGAAACTGAATACAGTGAGATTTTTTTTTTTTTTTTTTTTTTTTTTTAAATTTTTTTTTTTTTTTTTTTTTTTTTTTTTTCGTGGCTTAATTGATGTGTTGTTTAATGTCGAATGTTTAAAGTTTTGCTTATGTGGTTTAAAATTCGGTTTATATATACGAATAACAAAGGTTTAAATTTTATATATACGAATAACTAAGGTTAGGCGATTTCGTTCAGTTAGTAACCGTGTAATTCTAAACCATATAATGATATAAACAAAAGTTTAAACCTTAAATCATGCGTTAGAGATCAATCACAATTTTTGTACCTTTCTAGTGCAAGCTAGTTTCGTGAATTACTGTTTTTGTGTGGCGTTATAGTTTGTTGCTTTTGCGTTCTTACTAACATGGTACATCTTCTATAAACATCAGATGAATTTAATAAGCACTTTGGGAAGTATGGAGACATAACAGATTCTGTGATAATGAAGGACCGTATGACTGGTCAACCTAGGGGATTTGGATTCATAACATATGCTGATCCCCTTGTTGTGGACAAGGTTATCGAGGACAACCATGTATTCAGTGGAAAGCAGGTAAAAACTAAAAGTGGTTGCTATATGCGGTGACGTCTTCTTGGCCTGCGTATCTATTGCTCATACTATTTCCTTTTTTTTAGGTTGAGATTAAGAGGACGATTCCGAAAGGGTCAGCTAGTTCCGGGTCTGCCAATTCAAAGGATTTCAAAACAAAGAAGATATTTGTCGGGGGTATTCCAACCTCACTTGGTGAAGGTACACTACTATTTTCTGTTTTCATGTATAGAACTATGCGATGTTTTTTTGTAAACATATGATATAAATGTCATTCTATCTTGTTCAGACGAGCTTGCAACTTTCTTTTCGAAGTACGGAAAGGTGGTGGAGCACCAGATTGTACGTGATCATGCGACCAACCGATCTAGGGGATTTGGGTTTGTTGTTTTTGATAGTGTCGAAGTTGTTGATGAATTAGTATCTAAAGGAAATATGATAGATATGGCTGGTAATCAGGTGCGCTTTGGTATCCCTTCTTTAGTGAAAAGTATTTGTAAACATGAATATTATAGCAACCAAAACAGCTGTTTTACATCTCAAGTATCTTCTCACATTAGTTCTGTTACAATAGTTAACGCATCCAATAAATTGTGCATAATGTATATGATGTAGGCTGAGATTTTACAGGTGTAGGTCTTCTAGAAGGCTCATCTTATAGTGTATTTTCAGTTGAATTAGGTTGACTAAGTTACTTTCTTGTAGGTGGAGATCAAAAAAGCAGAACCAAAGAAAGGGTCAAACCCCCCAGTTGTTAGCAGGTCTAGGTCACGTTCTTTCGCCGATAAATTTAGTGGATATGATGGTGCATATGATAGCTTTGATGGTAGATATGGCCCTGGTCCCATTAGGGCATCTGGGGCCCCTCGAATGGTTGATGGCATTAGTAGGTATAATCCCTATAGGGCACCTGGGGGGCCTGATATAGCTGGTGACTATAGCCGGTATGCTCCCTGGCGGGCACCTGGGTGGCCTGATGTAGCTAGTGGCTATAGCCGGTATGCTCCCTATAAGGCGCCTGGTGGCACTTGGAGTAGGTATGGTCCTGAAAGACCTGCGTATGGTGGCGAGGGTAGTAGTATTGGCGGTTATGGAGACTGTCGCGGTTACCGTGGTGAATCTTTTCGTGGTGATGCTAGTCGTTTTGGAAGTGGTGATGAGTATGGTGGGTACAGCTATGCTAATTTAGGTGCTGGTGGGGGTCCTGATTCTGGTCCAGCTCCTAGTTATGGTGGCTCTTATAGTACCGGAGGCTATAGTGGCGGTAGTCGTTATCATCCTTATTGAAGGTAGAAAAAATCTGTGTTAAGATCCCGCTTGGCTCTAAGAGTTCTTCGAATGTTTCATCTAGTTTTGGCATCTTTAAATCAAGTTAGGCTTCCTTCCAACTTTTGCAACTCAAGATACTAGAGAGATCCAGTGGTTGGAGTGTTTTTATTTCATGTTTCCTCAGGCAAACTTAATATAGGAACTATGTAGTTATGTTTAGTATTTGGTTATGAGATTTTTAGAAGTAAGAAGCTTATTTTATAGTATATTTAGTTCATATCTAAGTTTTGGTTCAGGTGCTTGTATGATTTCTATGCTAGATCACTTTCATATAGGCACTAGTATTTTTACTCTAAGTTGATCTTGGCAGTGTTTAATTTCATAGTGTGGAACACTAGAAGTTGCCTGCTGATGGGATGTTTTTACAGTTTCAGGTAACAATTTTCTAAAGGTAGTTGTTTAGGATAAGTTTTTCTTGGTGAGAAATTCGCACTATGCTTTAGAACAGTCTTGTGAGTAAGATACATCTTAATGGATTGGTACTACTATATACATACGTTGCATGTTTGTCATGCTTTGGTGTTGGCAAGATTTGTTCTTCTTTCTTTGTTTGAGCTACCTTCTTGGTTAAGTTTTTTTTGTTCCACTCCGTTTAAGATAAAAACCCAAATCAACTTAAGTGGGTTGAAGTTGCCATCTCTTACTATACCTTTTATAATATGGGTGGTTAATGCTTATACACCTCAAAGTGGTTATATTGAATAGTACTACTTAGGGCTGCAAACAAGCCAAGCTTTTTTCAAGCAATTCGAGCTTGACTCGATCAAGTCGAGCTTTATCGAGCTCAAGCCCGACCGGGCCGACCCCAATAAACCAGCTCGAAACACATAACGAGCCGAGCTCGAGCTAGCTTTTATCGAGGTTGTCGAGCCTTCAAGAACATATACTGTATACTTTTATAATACATATTTATATAAACAACCTAAAGGCTAACATGAATATTATTATAGTAATTAAATATTTGTAGAAGCCTAGGACTATTTAAACCCTAGTTCTCCCGAATGTTTTGTATAAGTTCTTTGCTCTTTGAGTTCATTTTTTGAATTTATTGATGAGTTTGGCTATCAAATTTAATGTTTATATATAAATTCAAGCTTTTCAAGCCGAGCTCAAGCCTAAATGATTAAAGCTTGTCAAGCTATCAAACCAAGCTCAAGCCTACCTTATAATTTTCGAGCCTAGCTCAAGCCCTGTCAAGCTCGAGCTCTGCTTGACTTGATTGCAGCCCTAGATATAACTCTGTACTCTCAGAGTACAGACTACTAGTGCTATGTGTTCATTACTTGGCCTCTTTTGATTCATGTATAACCGCACTTGTAAACTTGTAAATTGTTATTCACTGAAAGGTATATCATGAAATTCCCCAGCTAGGGGATTTTTTTCTTTTTTTCTTTTCCTCGCACACAGGTTTCATATGACTGCAATCATAATTTGCAAAATGCAACTATAACCAAGCTTTTCAGGAAATATGTTCAATACCAAAATATTTGTTGACTTTTTGAGATATCCTTATGCATTTGTACATGTTTAATCTGATATCGGTTTCCTTTGGAGGTTGAAGTTCTCTTTTTGAACCATGTTATTAGTGCAGCTTGTCATGGTTCTGAAAACTTGCGCTTTTAGTTGATGATTTTTATTTATTTATTTATTTATTGTGTTACTGTATAATGTTGAGCTCGCAACATTTATGAGTTGGGACATTTGACTTGTAATATGAGATAAATAGCATTGCTCATGTTGTATTTTCCAGAATGGAGATCATATACTTCAAAATAATCGAACTAATTTTTTTTAGTTATTCATCGACATATCAAGTTTACTTCACTTATCGAGCAGCTAAAGTTTGTATATTTCGTAACAAAAAGAATTCGTTGTTAAACAAAAGATGCTGAAGGCAAATAATAAAATCGATGTCTGTTTACTACCGGAGTGAACTCAAAACATTTTTAAGCACTGTAATATTTTGCATTCTGGTGTCCGGTCGCTTTTGCAACTTAGAAGTTGGCCAAAATTTTGATCGCATTTAGTTTGAACGAGAACACCAAATATCTTGATCACTACTAGTGTACTGTACTTGCGGTCGTGTTTGAGGATTATTGAGTCATTACATATAAAAGTCCTTTCTAGAAACAGTCGTAAAATTCTTGCTATTGGAGCTTTGAAGCATCTGTTCTTGATTAATGTTCGTTTTTCATTTTGAGTTTGGTTCATTGAATTCGTTGTGTTTGAAGACGACTCTTGTTATTTATTCTCTTCAAACTGTTCATCAAAAGTCATGTTGGATGGTTCAAAGCTAGCCGACTTTTTCGTGGCGCAGTTATATCGACTACTAAAAATGTCGAGTATGTGGATATGTTGCTATATTCGACTAGCCGAAAGATGAAGAATGAACTCAATTCCTGAGTTTATGGATAAAGATTAATAATGGAACAAGTTTACATCATATCAGTGTTATATGTACTTTAAACCTTTGACTTTGACTCATAAAAGGAGCCAACTCTTCTTCCCACCTTTTCTTTCTTTTGTGTGGATCTCACATACTTTGTTTAATTGTGGGTCATCAAATATTTTACTATTATTTTTCTTGTTCATAAGACATACATGAAGACAAGAAGTTAACAACTACTCCTTCCGTCCAGTCCAAAATTGATAGTACATCTTTCTTTTTTCATTAATCTTAATTTAATTGTCCATTTATTAAAATAAATAACAAAATATGATCGAGTTTATCATATTATCTTTGATTGAAATTAATATTTCAAGCCTTAAAGAAAATATTAATTTATTAGTTAAAAGTAAAGTTGTTATTTTGAAAAAGTAAAAAAGATAAAACAATAATAATTACTACTTATATTTTTCTTAAATTATCTGTTTTTTATCAAGGGAGAATTATTTTGAGACGGAAAGAGTATAATAAAAACCCAATATATCCAAACACATATGACAAGTGAACCAAATTTGGGAAAATGATACCTTTACTCGTATTTAGTTTTTTTGTTAATAGAGATTGGTTGATATGAATTTGTTAAACCTGAATTAAAATAGAACTTCGGTATTATAAAACACAAGTCATCGAAGTTGTTATTCATGCCGAGTGATTAGTTTCTAAATACAAATAATAGATATATAAAGTATCTTTGCTCATGACCACCATGTTACATTAATTTATATGTTTTTCTTTTTTAATTTATTTGCCAGAAAAGATTCTCAGTAAAACTTTTTATGATTTGTTTATGGATTAAGTTAATAATTTACTTGTATGTCGTGATGTAATCAAACTTGAAGTATTGGACACATTCTGAGCTAAAATTTAACCACTTGAATAAACTTTAACTTGATAAGGATTCTTTTTTGTTTATTGGAACTCAAATATGTACGATCACATAAATTTTAGGCACAGGTGAACTAACCACCAAATTCACCAATTATGGCACATTCACTTTTGTAGTTGACATAAATTAAAATCAATTTCATTTGAATTCAAGAAAACATCAACCATACTTCCAACCTAACAATCTTTTCTTTCAAAAGATCATGACACAATGTCGACATTTACNGTAATATTTTGCATTCTGGTGTCGGTCGCTTTTGCAACTTAGAAGTTGGCCAAAATTTTGATCGCATTTAGTTTGAACGAGAACACCAAATATCTTGATCACTACTAGTGTACTGTACTTGCGGTCGTGTTTGAGGATTATTGAGTCATTACATATAAAGTCCTTTCTAGAAACAGTCGTAAAATTCTTGCTATTGGAGCTTTGAAGCATCTGTTCTTGATGAATGTTCGTTTTTCATTTTGAGTTTGGTTCATTGAATTCGTTGTGTTTGAAGACGACTCTTGTTATTTATTCTCTTCAAACTGTTCATCAAAAGTCATGTTGGATGGTTCAAAGCTAGCCGACTTTTTCGTGGCGCAGTTATATCGACTACCAATGGCGCAGCTATTAAGGGGCAAGGGGGGGCGCCCGACCCCCCGAATTTTTTTTTGCGATGTAGGGGGTATATAGTTTTCGTGTAGAAAAATTTCGGTATATTCGGCTTCGACCCCCCATTTTAATTGTGAAATTTTTTTATATATTAAGCAATAAAATTGATCCATTACATTTTACATAAACTCATCTACCCAATAACACAAACTAAAATACATTACATAATTTTTATACATTACATAGTTTTTTAGTGATTGAAACTTTTTTTTATATAATAATAGTATTTAATTTTTGACCCGACCCGAATCGAATCACCGACCCGAACATATTACCCGAAAAATAGCGTTAGGAAAAAAAAATTAGATCCCGGCCCCCCACTGAAAATTTTCAAGCTTCGCCACTGTCGACTACTAAAAATGTCGAGTATGTGGATATGTTGCTATATTCGAACTAGCCGAAAGATGAAGAATGAACTCAATTCCTGAGTTTATGGATAAAGATTAATAATGGAACAAGTTTACATCATATCAGTGTTATATGTACTTTAAACCTTTGACTTTGACTCATAAAAGGAGCCAACTCTTCTTCCCACCATTTCTTTCTTTTGTGTGGATCTCACATACTTTGTTTAATTGTGGGTCATCAAATATTTTATTATTTTTCTTGTTCATAAGACATATACATGAAGACAAGAAGTTAACAACTACTCCTTCCGTCCAGTCCAAAATTGATAGTACATCTTTCTTTTTTCATTAATCTTAATTTAATTGTCCATTTATTAAAATAAATAACAAAATAGGATCGAGTTTATCATATTATCTTTGATTGAAATTAACATTTCAAGCCTTAAAGAAAATATTAATCTTTTATATAATAAAAGAATTACATCATTTCGGAGTTTTTTTGACAGAACAATCTTAGTGGAAAAAAAATTGGACCAATAGGAATCCTCGATTTTGACACATAGGCGAAATCGAGCAATATGATTGGCCAATAAAAAGTCAAAATTGAATTGATTTGGTCAAACTTTAATAAATTTGGTGGAGAATTTGATTGAGGAAAAAAAACACATAAAAATATAGGTGTCAAATTTATGAAAATAAAAACTTAAAAAAAGAGGAGGTAATTAATAAAACATTAGTGGTTGAATTTTAATTTTAAATATATTATATAGAGTTAAGTGTAAAATTATAAATCTCCATGTTTTTTGATAACTTTAGATAATAAACAAATAACCCCTTACACTTTATAATATGAACTTTGTTTACAATTACATGAGTATTAATATTGGTTTGAGACTACCATCCATTAAACTTACAAAATTTTATAAATGTACGAATTAGTTTAATATACGTTAAATACTTTTATAATAAATATTAGTTTTAAACTTTCATCTATTAAAATATCTTTTTACTATTTACGTTAAATATAAATAAGAACTCATGTTATCCTATTTAAAAGTTTAATCTATAAAAAATTGGACCAATAGGAAAGCTCAATTTTGACACGTAGGCGAAATCGAGCAATATGATTGACCAATAAAAAGTCAAAATTGAATTTATTTTGGTCAAACTTTAATAAATTTGGTGGAGAATTTAATTGAGGAAAAAAAACACATAAAAATATAGGTGTCAAATTTATGAAAATAAAAACCTAAAAAAAGAGGAGGTAATTAATAAAACATTAGTGGTTGAATTTTAAATATATTATATGGAGTTAAGTGTAAAATTATAAATCTCCATGTTTTTTTTATAACTTTAGATAATAAACTAATATACTCCCTACACTTTATAATATAAACTTTGTTTACAATTACATGAATATTAGTATTGGTTTGAGACTTTAATCTATTAAACTTACAAAATTTTATAAATGTACAAATTAGTTTCACTATACGTTAAATTCTTTTAAAATAAATATTAGTTTTAAACTTTCATCTATTAAAATATCTTTTTACTATGTACGTTAAATATAAATAAGAACTCATGTTATCGTATTTAAAAGTTTAATATATACGTACATGTGTTTGAATATTAAATACAGTTAAATTATTATTAACGGTAATATAAATATCAAATGGTAAGTACGAGTTACTATGATATGAAAATAAGTATACGCGGTTGTACTTATAACGACTCATGTAGTTATTATTTAAAGTTTACATACGGATATGTGGAAAAACATTTTTAAAAAACTTTACAGAGTATATGTTAACTTCATCAACGCTCATTATGTGCTACTAAACTCGCACATTTTTTGTAAAACATGATATCAATATTAATATTAAACAACAACATCAACCTCAACATTAACATCCGTGTCAGCTAAACAAAGTTAAATCTTTCATCCAATAAAATTTTTACAAAATATTAAATGATATTAATACATAATGAAAAACTCATGCATGCTTATTAGTGTACTTATATCACAATTTTCACGGGTAAATTCTTATATGTTCATAGAATAAACAAAAATTTTAAAATAAATTTGATTTATTTGTAAACCCATGTGATTAAAGAACCTTTTTCTTATTTTCGCACATGTTGATGCTCTAACTTTTTAAAATATACATAAGATTTTCTGATTTTAAACGATAATACTATATAATTAATTTTTTCTGGAAAAACCCCGTGCGTGCACGGGAATTAAACCTAGTTTATTAGTTAACAGTAAAACTGTAATTTTGAAAAAGTAAAAAAGATAAAACAATAATAATTACTACTTATATTTTTCTTAAATTATATGTTTTTTTATCAAGGGAGAATTATTTTGAGACGGAAAGAGTATAATAAAAACCCAATATATCCAAACACATATGACAAGTGAACTAAATTTGGGAAAATGATACCTTTACTCGTATTTAGTTTTTTTGTTAATAGAGATTGGTTGATATGAATTTGTTAAACCTGAAATAAAATAGAACTTCGGTATTATAAAACACAAGTCATCGAAGTTGTTATTCATGCCGAGTGATTAGTTTCTAAGGGTGCGTTTGGTTCATGCTTTTGGAAGGAATGGAATGAAAGAAAGATTAAAACCTATGTTTGGTTTCTAGGCGGGGCCCACAATTTGGGAATGAGGGAATGAGGGAAATGATAGATTTCATTCCTACCTTAGTTGGGTGGTTTCACTTGAAACCTGCGGGCCCCATTTTTTTTAATTTCCCACATCTTTCAAACCTTTCCCAAATCCGAATCCAATTCCAATCCCACTTACGAACCAAACGCACCCTAAATACAAATAATAGATATATAAAGTATCTTTGCTCATGACCACCATGTTACATTAATTTATATGTTTTTCTTTTTTAATTTATTTGCCAGAAAAGATTCTCAGTAAAACTTTTTATGATTTGTTTATGGATTAAGTTAATAATTTACTTGTATGTCGTGATGTAATCAAACTTGAAGTATTGGACACATTCTGAGCTAAAATTTAACCACTTGAATAAACTTTAACTTGATAAGGATTCTTTTTTGTTTATTGGAACTCAAATATGTACGATCACATAAATTTTAGGCACAGGTGAACTAACCACCAAATTCACCAATTATGGCACATTCACTTTTGTAGTTGACATAAATTAAAATCAATTTCATTTGAATTCAAGAAAACATCAACCATACTTCCAACCTAACAATCTTTTCTTTCAAAAGATCATGACACAATGTCGACATTTACAAACCTGTAAGGTTCAAGATAACAATTTCGCGCTTTAAACCTAGCAAAAATCTTCCATACGTTAGAAGACCTATTCGAGATTCACAAGAAATGTTTCATCCATGAATTCAGCATGAGCAACTCTAATAATATAAGTGCTAGATGTCGGGTAAAGGAAACACTTTTGACCATGTTCAAGCCTCAAAAGTTGAACATAAACCTAACGTACTCTTCCATTCTGGAAGACCTGAGTGATCCGTTCACAGAGAAGGTATCGAATCTAGATTACATAAATATGAGATATGAACTCATGCTCGTATATGAAAACTTAAGGTCTCACCAATTTCCAAGCTTGAAGAGGAATGAGATCCTCTCAAGTTGAGAGATCAACTTGACTCAAGTTGAATGATGGTGAGCCATTGGATTTGATCCAATGGTTCAAATCAAAAGAAGTTCTTTTAATTTGAACCATTAGATCAAATCCAATGGCTCATAATGTCCCAACTTGAGTCAAGTTCATCCTCTCAACTTGAGAGGATCTTATTCCGCTTGAAGATGCACCTCATTTGGATTTTTCTAACTTGTGCCATGGTGGCACAAGTTTTGAAGCATTAAATGAAGTAGTAATACTTACTCCGTGTTATGGAGTACTTGATATCAATATTCCCAAGCTTGAAGATGCACCTCATTTTACTAGTGTAACACGGTTTTTCAATTTTATAAAAGGATTTTTCTAACTTTTATAAAAGGATTTTTCTAAAAGGATTTTTCAATTTTACTACTATTAAACTTTAAATAATTCGCTTGCAAGCAAAATAACTTTTATAAAAGGATTTTTCTAACTTGTGCCATGGTGTCACAAGTTTTGAAGCATTAAATGAAGTGATAATACCATACTTACATGTTACGAAGTACTTGATATCAATATTTTCTTAAATTTGTGATGTTTACCAAATTTACCATTGTTTTATATGGAAATAAAGTCATTTTAAGAAATAAATGTGTTCATTTAATACTTGATAACTTGTGTCATCATGACCCAAATTAGAAAAAAAAACCGAAATAAAATTAAATATTCACGACAAATGCTGAATTTCAGACATACGCAGAGCCGTATATAACGGTGTGTTAGGTTTGCTATAGAACAAGGTCTCAAATATACATCACGTTATATATTCGAGACCTTAAAATTACNATGTAATCTAATTTATGTTGTAAATATTTGTCAAATTTGAAGCTAGATCATCAGAATTAGGATGATCTTTGTTTCAATAGTTAGTTATAATAAATTTATGATCGTCATAAAGCACAAGACCTCTGTTAGCTTAGTTATGACGCTATACATATGACAAAACACTACAAGTTTGACTATCCTTAACCCTTTACAACCTCAACATTTCACCTTTTTATCTATCCCACACAGAGTAAGGATCAAATGAGAAATAAAAGTAAAATGAGAAGAATGAGAAATAATTACAACCACACATTTCTGATGCATCTACAAAATAAGATGCATCTCCCATGAAATTCTCTTTCCTCATTTGAAATGTGTGGCTACAATCATTTCTCATTCTTCTTATTTTATTTTCTCTTCTTAGTGGATCCATTCCCATCTCACACAAACTAACACAAAAAAAAACAATACCGAAAATTTAACCTTTTGATCTAGCAGCCTAGTACAAAGACATGAAAAAGAAAATTTACAAGCTGCCATAATAAAGGCTAAAACCATGATATACAGGTTGGAACCACAAGAACCCCATATGTTTTCCTTTCTTTATTTCTTTCTTTTCTTTAACATCAATAAATAAATAAATTTTTTATAAAAATAAGATGAAGAACGTGGCAAAGCTTTAACTTTACCCTCGATTCCTCAAATTCTCTCTCTCTCTCTCTCTCTCTCTCTCTCTCTTCCATTAAACACTTTCTCTCATCCACCACACACACTTCACCTTTTAACTGTGTGTGTGTTTTTTATATACTTCTTGACTCATCAAGTTTTCATCTTTTAAGACACCCTTCAGGTTTGTTTGTGCTTATTGGGTTCTTGTTGTAATTTGATTATATGGATGTTAATGCAAGTGGGTCTTTTTTTTTTAGCCTTTTTTTTATGTGTTCTTGAGTGGTTTCAAGATTAGGGTTTTGTGAATCTTGATTAGGTCTAATTTTGTGATCTTTGAAAACCCTTTTAGGGTTTGGTTATTTAGGTGTTAATGCAAGTGGGTTTTGGTTTTTATGTGTTTTTGTTTGGTTTTTAGGTGTTCTTGATTGGTTTCAAGATTAGGGTTTTTTGTTCATAATTAGGTCTAAAGTTTTGATCTTTGAAAACCCTTTTTGGGATTTGATTATTTGAGTGTTAATGCAAGTGGGTTTTAATTTTTGTGGTTTTGATTTTGGGATTGATAAAAATACTAAAGATTTGATTTTTTTTAAAACCCTTTGGAGATATGTTATATTTGGGTGTTAATGCATGTGAGTCTTGATTTTTATGTTTTTTGATATATATTTGGGCTTAAAATATGTGATTATTTGATTGTTAATGGAGCTGATTCTTTGAATTTTATGTGTTTTTTTGCTCATTTTTAAGTATTGGATCTGTTCTTGATTTATGTGTACTAGAGCTTAATGTTTTAATCTTTGTAATAATATTCAGGTTTATATGCAAAGTGAGTTTTGCTTTTGATGTGTGCTTGATTGATATTTGGATTAGGGTTTTTTGTGGGGATCAAATTGGTAAAGGTTTAATTGGGTCTGTTTTCAAGATCTGTATGCTTTTCATATACCCTTTTGCTTTTTACCTTTTTTACTTTGTATTGGCTATGTTCTTATCTAGTAATTGACTTTTGATTGTTGTATGAAAAATGTTAATTATTTGGTTTTAGAGACACCACTGAAATCATGCTTGTTATTTTGATTTGAGTTGAGTGGAATAACTTGAAATCGTTATCTGATATTGTGATTTGGTATGTAAGTTAAGTTATTTCTGTTATTAGTTGTATAATTTATGGTGGCGAATTTTGATTTCCATAGATAGTTTCGTGATTTGTTTGAGCTATTGTAACTTCTTTGATTTATTTCTTGATAGCGATGTTGTGTAAATCTTATCTGTGATGTATCAGTTTAAGACTACCTGGCTAACATTGATTTCCATGGATAGTTTCTTGATTTCTTTCTTGATAGTGATTTTTATGTGAAAAATGCAATTTTTTTAAGTAAAAGTTTTATGCGCCTAATTTTCTTTTCCATTTGTATGATACATCACCTATATTTTGATTTCCATTTATGGTTTCTTGAACTTGTAACTAAAGTATTTTGATTTGCTCAATATACTACATATTTCTTTCTTTAAAAATCGAGAATAAATTTATATTCGATTTACTTGTTTCAGGGTTTGAGATGTTGCAACTGAACTGATTGATATAAAAAACCCTGTAGTTTTATAAATGGATTCAAAATCAAGTGCCAAAAGCGTCAGTAGTCAATCAGTGGGAGAAAAGATTACTAATTTAGAACCTGCAACTCCCACAAAGTCGTCTGAAAAAATCAACTTAGAGTCGGAAGATACATTTGATCAAGAAAAAACTTTATCGGGTAAAAAAGAATCTTTCAAAGACAGCTCAGCATCTACCGATGGAATCAGCAGCGGTGCTAAAACTAGTGGAAGTGCAAAAACAACCGAAAAATCCGAACTTGTTGAAAGTGGAAAAAGTAGTATATGTAGGGGAAGCACAAGCACTGATGTTAGTGACGAAAGTAGTTGTAGCAGTTTAAGTAGCAGCATGAGTAAACCCCATAAATCAAATGATTCAAGATGGGAAGCAATTCAAGCCGTTAGATCAAAAGACGGGAATTTGGGTTTGAGTCATTTCCGATTGTTGAAAAGATTGGGTTGTGGTGATATTGGTAGTGTTTATCTTTCCGAACTTAGCGGTACTAAATCTTATTTTGCTATGAAAGTTATGGATAAAGTGTCATTAGAGAGCCGTAAGAAATTGTTACGGGCTCAGACTGAAAGGGAGATATTGCAATCTTTGGATCACCCGTTTCTTCCGACGTTGTATACTCATTTTGAGACTGATAAGTTCTCGTGTTTGGTTATGGAGTTTTGTCCTGGTGGTGATTTGCATACTTTGAGACAGAGACAACCCGGAAAGCGTTTTACCGAGCAAGCTGTAAAGTATGATCCTTAACCCTTGCTTTTTGTTTGCTTGATCCTTCAAAGTTTATCACCCTTTTGAAGTAATTGGTTTTGAGTCTTTGGGTAAATTACCTATTCCATACCTAACTTTAATCACATAATTATGTTGATTATTGACGTTTGAGTCATTACAATCAATGTCAGAACTCTCTTCCAAACATTAAATGTTTATAGGTGTCAAAACTGGAGGCTCAAATGTGTTGTGTGCTGTGTAAAAAGGGGTACTTTTTGTGCAGATTTAAATGGGCTGTTTCGACGCCAAACTTTTTTTGACTAGTATGTCTGTAAATGATTATCCTTTAAAATAAATGAAATAAATATTACTGCTTAACCCTTAATTTTACATGTTTATATGCTAGACCCGTTTCCGAGTATCATAAATGTTTGACCTCTTGTTTGCAATTTTACATGTTCGGCCTGATATCTGTAATTATACATGTTTTTGACTCATTTGCTGTAATCTTAAAAGTTTGCTCCGTTTTCTTATATTTGCCCAGTTTACTTTTTTCATAAGTGTTTTGCCCGCTTTCTTTTATTTTACATGTTTGACTCTCTTTCCCTATAGCTCTACATGTTTGACTCTCTTTCCCTGTAGCTC
This sequence comes from Artemisia annua, assembly GCA_014162995.1. NCBI lineage: Eukaryota > Viridiplantae > Streptophyta > Magnoliopsida > Asterales > Asteraceae > Artemisia > Artemisia annua. The sequence goes on from LBNU01010440.1 coordinate 116,598, forward strand.
TACATGTTTTACCTGTCTTCTTTTATGTCTACATGTTTGGCCCGTCTCCTTAAATCTTATCTGTGTGGCCCGTCTCCTTTTATCTTATATGTTTGGCCCGTCTTCTGTGGTTGTACATGCCTCACCCGCTTTCTGTATTATAGCACGTTGGGCCCCTTTCACCTTATTATCCATTTTTGACCCATTATCTTTATTTTCCACGTCTTAGCTCTAATCTTCGTAATTTCTGCATGGCAGGTTCTATGTTGCAGAAATACTTCTTGCTATGGAATACCTCCACATGCTCGGGATCATATATCGTGACCTTAAACCTGAAAATGTTCTGGTCCGTGAAGACGGTCACATAATGCTGTCTGACTTTGACCTTTCTCTTCGATGTTCTGTGAGCCCCACACTCGTTAAATCAGCATCTATAGACAATGACCCACTTCGAAAAAATTCTGCTTATTGCATTCAGCCAGCATGCATTGAACCCACTTCTTGTATCACACCTTCATGTGTGGTCCCCACATCCTGTTTCTCACCGCGACTCTTTAAATCAAAATCAAAGTCGAAATCAAAACCTAAGGCCCCCGCAAAATCGGAGATCAGACACCAAGTGACCCCATTACCTGAGCTCATGGCAGAACCAACTGGAGCCCGGTCGATGTCGTTTGTCGGGACCCACGAGTATTTAGCTCCTGAAATCATTAAAAATGAAGGGCATGGTAGTGCAGTAGATTGGTGGACACTCGGGATATTTTTGTATGAATTGTTGTTTGGTAAGACTCCGTTTAAAGGGTCTGGGAACCGGGCGACGTTGATGAACGTGGTGGGTCAACCTTTGAGGTTTCCTGATTCACCAGTGGTTAGTTTTTCGGCTCGTGATTTGATCAGAGGGTTGTTAGTGAAAGAACCTCAACATCGATTGGCGTATAAAAGGGGTGCTACTGAGATCAAACAACACCCATTTTTTGAAGGTGTTAACTGGGCTTTGATACGGTGTGCAAGCCCACCGGAAGTCCCTAGGCCCGTAGAGATTGAGCGGATTCCTGTTCCTATGCCGAATCCCGGTGAGAAAAAGCCGGATGCAATCACGGTCCCACCTGAGAAAAAGGGTTCGGATAATTATCTGGAATTTGATTTCTTTTGATGCTATTTTCCATTATTGATTTTCTTTTCTCGCCGAAGCTTATTGTTGTTCGTATAGTAATTGTTTGATGTTAATTCGCCATATGTGAAAGAACACTTGTAATGTCTGTTGTATTGGAAAAGAAGTTATTTTTGTGCGTACGACGAAATGTGTTTTACGGCATGTTATTAGAACAAAATGACAGTTTTTTTTTACTTCTTCTGTAATCGCCTCGATCATTTTTCGACTATTGTTTGTATCTCTTTGATAAGACATAAGTATATGGGCTAAAAAAATATGTTTGAAGTTTTGAACAATGACTAGTTACAGTTTTTATGAAACCAAAATGTTTTATCTTCATTTGTATAGTATTGTGCCAATATTTGGACTACTTGTTTGTCACAAGAAGAAAAAGTTTCATTTTTAGTTTTTTACATACATTGTATATGAAATTGTTTTAACTGGTAAGGCATTGGGTAGATTTGATTTTGAGATTGGTGTAGTTTGTAGATTTTGAGGTATACATAGGAAATGATGTTTGTAAGTACTACTTTGGCTAAAATGATGCACTTGATTTTTATGAAAAGGTACAAGAATTATTGTCTTTATTTGTCCAACATGTTGGCCTTTGAGATCTAACTATCAAGTATTTTATACGAGTAATTTATATAGGTTTAATTAAGGAATGGGATCCTCTCAAGTTAGAGGATCAACTTGACTCAAGTTGCATAATTGTGAGCCATTGGATTTGATCCAATGGTTCAAATCAAAAGAAGTTCTTTTGATTTGAGTCATTGGATCAAATCCAATGGCTCATAATGTCCCAACTTGAGTCAAGTTGATCCTCTCAACTTGAGAGGATCTCATTCCATTAATTAATCCCCCACCCCCCATTGGTATCTAAATATGAGATATGAAATATAAAACAAAGTTTACAGGTTCAAAAAATCGGAAACTATAGTTATCACAAAAGAAAAAACGAAGAGGTGAAGTTTACCGGTTTAGATCTTGTAGTTGTGTCTTTTAGTCGTATTATTACATTATTTATTTCTCTCATATTGGTCGTGAACTGACGGTGAGCTATTTTAAAAAGTAAGTTTCCATTTTATTTTTAGTTAAAGTTTTTGGTAATTTTTTTTAAACAACCAATAAATGAAAGTCAAAACTCTCAAGAATTAATGGAGAATCAGTTACAACTCGACATAAATAATGACATATGTTACATTCAGAAATGATAACCTACAAATATGATCTATTACATCAAGTCATCAACATTATTCGACTTTACAAGCCTTGGAAAGTAGTTCATACTCCAGAAACAATTTACGGGACTTGAAGTTGTGAATGGAGCCCTCGATGGCCATAGTTGCATTTACAGGAGTAGTTGGACACATAGGCTTGTGCTTTTGGTGTCGTCGTTTTCATAATTTCATAACTCGGCTTATTGATTGCTTGCGTCACCCACATCCTCCACCTCAACGAGCGGTTTCTGTTGCAAATATCTTGCATGATATTCAAGAACGATCCCGTTCTTGATTCTATGGTAACATTCAATCTATTTTTATACATGTTCGCAGATCATCTATTTGTCGTGGTGGTTTCAAGTTATATGCGCTATCGTTAGGTGATGTATAAAATGCAATAAATTAAGATTCAATAAAATGATTAATCATGGAAAAATTGCTATGTGCTTTCCTATTCATTGACAATTGATTTTATGCTTCATTTCAACATTCTTGTGTTTGTCTTAACTCTCTTTTTAAGAGATGATTGGGATACTTAACGACACGACTAATGTCATGTCTAAACTTACGCGCCAGTGTTTCATTAGTTTGTGAATAATTGGTCTCTCTGCATATTGATAAAATCATAAATATCTTTAGACTTATTATTATTTTTTTTCTTTTTAATATTCTCGTTATCTATTATGCACAATGGCGGAGTTTCATAAAGACTAGAGAGGGCTATGATTACATAAAATGACTTTATACTACTAACAAACAAGTAACGTCTTGCGTTTTTGGAAGGTTGAGATCAAAGGAGAGTTTATTTTTTGATAATTTTTTAACGACGTTTTTTGTATGGGTCAATAGTAGGTGTCGTTCTTTAAGGGTGAGTTGGGTTGGTTGGATGCAAAACCCATCTCTTTTTAGTTCCATGATGTAATTGTTTTCTGTGTTCTAGCGCCTTGTTAGTTTATAAATAAATAAACAAGTTACCTCGTAACCTCATATTTTAAAGATAAATGATGAATTTGTTAGTCGTATGTTTAGTATAGCCCATGTGTATTTGTACGGGCTAAGACCCGAGTTCTAGAATACTCTTTGTATTGGTATTTATACACCGTATTGATGATTAATGGATATACAGAATTCACATAAACCTGCACTTGACTCCCTATAAATAAACAGGTGTTGTTTAGTCTGATTACACTAAAACCCTAATACCCTAAACCCACAAACCGGGCTTGTGCTTATCCTTATCCCTTAACACGTGTTAAGGGATAAGGATAAGCACAAGCCCGGTTTGTGGGTTTAGGGTATTAGGGTTTTAGTGTAATCAGACTAAACAACACCTGTTTATTTATAGGGAGTCAAGTGCAGGTTTATGTGAATTCTGTATATCCATTAATCATCAATACGGTGTATAAATACCAATACAAAGAGTATTCTAGAACTCGGGTCTTAGCCCGTACAAATACACATGGGCTATACTAAACATACGACTAACAAATTCATCATTTATCTTTAAAATATGAGGTTACGAGGTAACTTGTTTATTTATTTATAAACTAACAAGGCGCTAGAACACAGAAAACAATTACATCATGGAACTAAAAAGAGATGGGTTTTGCATCCAACCAACCGGCATGTTTCGGGTACAAATAGTTTGAGGCAAGGGGGGGGGTGGGGAAATGAAAATCAATTTATTTCTTATGTTTGTATCAAATGAAACAAAAAGGGGAATTGTATCTATGATTTGTTCCTTTGTATTTTGCGAATAGTTTGGTTTCCATTCTTTTTTGGTAAAGAAAATGAATTCTTTCCCACAACCTAAATTTCTTGTAATCCTATGAGTTTCTAATAAAGTGATGATCTAAAAAACAATATAATAATAATAATAATAATAATAATAATAATAATAATAATAATAATAATAATAATAATAATAATAATAATAATGATTTATTGAGTTAATTCTCTGGTGTTACCAAACATTGGAATTTATATTGAATGTATGAGAGAATTCATTTATGTGATTTGATTTCTGCACCTCATTTTATTTCTCTGAATTTCACCCTACCAAACGTGCCTTAGTGTAATTAGACTAAACAACACATGTTTATTTATAGGGAGTCAAGTGTAGGTTTATGTGAATTTTGTATATCCATTAATCATCAATACGGTATATAAATACCAATACAAAGAGTATTCTAGAACTCGGGTCATAGCCCGTGCAGATACACGTGGGCTATACTAAACATACGACTAACATAATTGGCCCTCTCAAGTTTCATGATTTACAGTTCGCCTCTCTTATGAAAATTAGGCAAGCTCCACCACTAAAATGCATAAGTATAGATAGAACCAAACCTGACTCGACGTATCACAACCTTCATTTAAAAGCTATGTATTTTTTTTCTTGTTGTTTTTGTATCCAACAATGTAACATGCATTTAGGAACCTATTGAATTAGTTGTTTTCGAAGCTCGTGGTCACTCCAGGTTGGCATGACTAATTACGGAAAAATGTCGGAAAAATGCTTTAATTTTTGTGGATGATAACAATATTTGAAAAAAAAACTAGAAATAAAGAAGAACACTAGTTTCAAATTAATGAAAATAATGTAGTGAAACTAACGATGGCTGTGGGTTAAGTGACTTAAGTCCTCACGTGGTATATTAAGCTTTGTATTATGTACATATTTTATCGAAAAATCGCTTGACTTTTATTTGGGGTTAGGTGTTGCCTACCACTTCTGCGATATCATCATATACTCTTATCACTTTTTCACAGCTAGACTCGCAATAAATAAAAAAAGGAAGTTATAGTTTTACTCGGCCTCATGACCACGACTAAGACTGTTTCGCTCGGCTTCACCAGAAGCTGCAGCGGTGACCACTTGTGACGCACCATTGCGTATGATCTAAATGACATATAACTCGATACACACTCGTATGATTTTTAGTTTGCGGACACAAGTTGAATGTTATTTGAACATCCATACAAGTATACAACTTAATAAACCGAAATCCATATTTCGTGATATCATCGTGATGCAAAAAACAAAGAAAATGATAGCCACCTAGCCCATTAGTTGCCAAATAGCCATAGGCCCAATCGAGTCAAAAGCAGACCCATCAAATTAAACGGGTCAAACTTTGATAGAAGAAATAATTATCTTTAACCTTTTCCACAAAAACAAATCAGTTTTGATCTACTCCCTCCGTCCCAAAATAAATGTCAGGTTTGACTTTTTTGAGTCTTTATTGTTCAACTTTGACTGCAAATATTATTATTTGTGTTCTATAATACTTTATGCAAAATATATGAATGGATTGGATTTCAAATGTATTTTCATTGGTATAATTTTTATAAAGTATTATATAACGCAAATAAAAATATTTAAAGTCAAAATTTAAAAAAAAAGACCCCAAAAAGTCAAACCTGACATTTATTTTGGGACGTAGGGAGTACTAATAACTATTTTACCTTTTGTTTCTAAGAGTTTATATATTAAGAGCAAGAGGTTGGCTCAAACTAAAGTGTCACATATACGTCGGTTTTTCATTTTTTTTTTTACTTCATTTTCACTCATTATGAAACTCATCACACCCAATTAAAATACAAACTCAAAAAAAAAAATAATAAATAAATAAAAAATAAAAAAAATTAAAAAACAAACAGGGGGGTTCGCTCAACCCAAATGCTATCATTGGCGCCGGCTTCATGTTAATGCACCATTTGCTCTAATCGTTTTCGACATGTTATTTTTTGCCCAAGTACTTTCAAATTGCCTTTTCAAAAAAAAAAAAAAAAAAAAAACGTGTTTCTTTATATTCTGGTGATGCTTTTTCCTCAAGTTAAAGCTTTATCCTATACATATTTCGACCATGTATATCATAGCAAATTTAGTATATCAAAGTCTGTGATATATATAATTCGTACATCACAAATTTTGATATACAAAATTTGCGATGTTGGTTTTACAGTATACCCATTATTTTAGTTAAGTTATTTTCAACTCGGATATCCGAAATTTCAGATGACATTTTTATATATCTGAATATCCAAATGTTTATACGTTTAGAAAACTTATATATGATTTTCAAAAGTAAAAATTCATAAATCCAACTTTTTAATAAATTTCGATCAAATTTTTGGATATCCAAATACAGATATCTTCTGAACACCCATAATTTACACCAAGAAAAATTAGAAAGAATTTTATTTAATAAGAAAGATAAAACCTGATATAAAAAGAAAAAACATAAAAATTTAAAGCCTTAGTAAAATCTAAAGTTTAAAGCGGTAACTTTAGTAGCTTTTATCTTTGAGAAACACTGATTAGCAAAGAAATAGTAAACGATATCAAAGTCTCAATGTTCCACATCTTTTACATAATAAAAGAATTACACCATTTCGGAGTGTTTTTGCAAAACCCTTCTCATTGAAAAAAAAAATTAGACCAATAGGAGAACTCGATTTTGCAACGTAGGCGAAATCGAGCAATATGATTGGTCAATAGAAAGTCAAAATTAAATTGATTTTGGTCAAACTTAATAAATTTGGTGGAGAAATTTGGTTAGGAAAAAAAATGCATAAAAATATAGGTGTCAAATTTATGAAAAGAAAAACTTAAAAAAAGAGGAAATAATTAATAAAACTTTAGTAGTTGAATTTTACATAAAATATATGGAGCTAAGTGTAAAATTACAAGTTTTCATGTTTTTTAATAACTTTAGAAAAAACACAAATAACCCCTTACACTTTATACCCCTTATACTTTATAATATGAAGTTTGTTTAAAATGACATGAGTATTAGTATTAATTTCTGACTTTCATTTATTTAAATTACAAAATTTTGTAAATATGCGAATTAGTTTTAATATTGTTAGTTGTAGACTTTCATCCTTTAGAATATATTTTTTTAAATAAGGACTCATGTTATTCTATTTAAAAGTTTAATTTATGCGTACACGGGTTTGAATATTAAATACGGCTAAATTATTAGTAACGGGAATATAAATATCAAATGGTAAGCACGAGTTACTGTGATATGAAATTTAGCAGGTGTTTGCTGTCATTAATAACACTATGGGAATCAACCAACAGTTTAAAATATGGGTGTCTTTTACCTTGATGATCTAGGCCAATTGTAAAGAAAGTTGCACTAAAGTGAAAGGTCGGAAAGAATTCAAGCAATCCTAAAAGACTTGTGAATTTACTCTTTGTCATTTTTTTCATGCATTTATAATTTACTTATACAAGTAATTATAATTTCCTTATATAGTTGGGTATTAGAGAAAAATTATTTTTACACATTAGACGTACATAAATGTAAGATTAAATTTGAGTTCTACCCATCACATCTTTTTTTGTTTCTCTTTATGTAATAAAGAAGCTATAGTGTGAGCATCTATGTTAATTTGGTAATTTTATAATCAAAATGAGAAGTAAATAACACAAACTTATAAAAATTTAATTTTCTAAACAAAAAGGTACATTAGTAAACATAGTATGATGGTTATTCATAATCAAGGAAATAAATCAATTTTCAAAGCTATCTAAATATGCTACATATTTTAACGAAAATATAAGTAAAAGAAAGACCACAATTACAAAACACATCGTAAATTGATAGCATGGGTTTGCAAAACTAAAAGCATATATAACTAACATGTCATGCAAGCCAAGTCTTATCATGCGATTTTGCTTGAATAATAAAATATAATTTTTAATCCAAAAGCATTCTCCTAAAATAATAGGTAGATTATAATATATATGTATATGATTTTTTATTTTCAGTCCACCAAGTAAAACCAATTAAAACATGTTAAGTGATTCATTTATTAATCGATAATAATACATAATTAAAACAAAATTTTAAAAACCAATCATTAAAGAACTATATAATTGGTCAATACTTACACAAATTGACAATTTTGTCACGACATACACAAATTCAATCCATAACTAATGCACTTGACACACTTGACTATTTATAATATTTAAAAGCTCTACTCCGTATTAGCTAGATAATCATAGCCACCTTCTCATATAAATACATGCTCATACAACATTGTATGATGAGAGCCAGATAGAAACACCTATACCTTTTAGGAAAGAATCAAATGGACGACCAAAGCAGTCGACTATTCGAGACAGAAACACGAAAAGGTGGTAGAAAACACAAAGTATTTGCAGCAACGGTTTTGGTGTGTATTTTATGGATATGGGTTTATAGAGCAACCCAACTGCCACGGTTAAAAGCAACAACAACTGCTGCTTTTAACGGTGGCGGAACGTGGTATTGGGTTGGGATGTTCGTGTCGGAAATATTGTTGGGTTTGTATTGGATGTTAACTCAATCAGTTCGATGGAATCCAACTTACCGGAGAACCTTTAAACAACGACTTGCTCAAAGGTTTGAGTTCATATACCCCTAATATATTACACGTTAATGCAAGTATATCATGATGTTTTGAATTCAT
>LBNU01010440.1:128640-146668 GCA_014162995.1 Artemisia annua
AAATTTATGAAAAATGGACGAAAATGAAAGAAAACGGACGAAAACGTAAAAAATTAGACGAAAACGTATGAAAACGGACGAAAATGGGCGGAAACTTATGAAAAATGGACGAAAACGAAAGAAAAATAGATGAAAACGGACGAAAACTTATGAAAACGAACGAAAACATAAGAAAACAGATGAAAACGTAAGAAAAACGGACGAAAATGTATAAAAACGGACGAAAACGTCTGAAAATTGACGAAAACGTATAAAAATGAGCGAAAACATAAAAAACGGACAAAATTTTAAAAACAGACGAAAACGTGTATAAACATATGAAAACAGACGAAAACGTGTGAACGGACGAAAACGTTTGAAAACGGATGAAAACGGACGGAAACAGATGAAAACGTATAAAAAAGTGAAGAAGAAGGGAATAAAATGTTAATTAAAAAAAACATGATTTTAGAAAAGAAAAAAAAAGAAAAAAAAAGTGAATTATGAAAAAAAAAAATAATAATAAAAAAAAAATGAAACAACTAAAAACAAGAAAAAGAAAAGAAAAAAAAATAGCGTGAAAAATAAAAATAACAAAAAAAAAAAAAAAAAAAAAAAAAAAAAAGAAAGAATAAATAATAATAAAAAAGACAAAAAGACAAAGAAAAAGAGGGGAAAAAACATGGACTTAGGTTTTCATATTTAATCTTAGGTTAATCCCCACCATTAAATCCAATTAGATGAATGGTGGGGATTTATCCCTTGGTATGCATCAAAATAAGGGTATGCAATTGAATTTTCCTCGTGGGAAGTAAGATGTAGCCTGTCTTCCTCGAGAATAAAGAGATCGACTCAATAGATAAGTGGACACATAATACGATGTGATATCTTGTTTCGTGACAAAAGATTGACAGACTGAACACAAATATGTTTCATCGTACACAAATTTATGATAGTAGACAAGTTGTCGTCATGTACATCTTTTATTTTTTATTTATTTATTTTTTTTTAATTATCTTTCGATTTTTCAAGCTATAAGAAAAAAAAAGTTTGGTCATTGATTTGATCTTGAATTAACGATTTTGTAGAAATAACTCAATAAATCCTGATTTCTTCTTTGGTACCTTGAACTTTCTAAAAATAGAAATAACCGCGATTGATTCTTTTTTTTTTATAACATTTGTACCAAAGAAAAAAAGAAAAAGAAAAAAAGATTTGGATGTTCCAAATTTATTATTTTTTTATTTTCTTTTAAGAGTTGCACATGCCAATCATGGACAACAGAATGATTTTGGATAGAGATTTTATCCAAATGCGTTTATTTTCAACAAAAGATAACATATCCTATCACAACATGTTACTCCTTGAGAAATATTAAGGTTTTACTTATGGGGCGTTTGGTTGGGGAATATTGGGGTATATTGGGTTTGCATTTTAGTTCCCTTCAAATATTCTGTTTGGTAACTCGAATGAAACAATTTACAATTTCACGAATTGCCAAAATGGAAAGAATTAAAATGCCTCCAAAAAGTGAGGAATTTTAATTTACTTGGAAATTTTTTTATAAACATTTTTTTTCTTATTGTTTTTTTATAAACTTTTAAATAGAATATTTATGATTTTTTTTTTATAAATTTTTTATAATTTTTTTTAAAGTTTTTATAGATTTTTATAAACTTTTTTTTTTATATAATTTTTTATAAACTTATAAATAAAATATTTATGAAATTTAGATTAAAAAAAATAAAAAAATATTTATAAATTTCTGTCAACCAAACATGCGGAGGCATTTTAAATTCTAAAGAATTTAGATTTTCTAAAATTTAAAATTCCGGAATTTCAAATTCCCCGACCAAACGCTCTCTAGAATTTTTCAAAGTTAAAGAGTTCAGTATCAAAAGTCAGACAAATATAGCTTGGCATGTTCTAAACATGTTCGACCTTAAACTGGTCTGTAAATTAACATGACATACACAGTTACATGGGCGGACTCACGGATTTCTAAAAACGTATTTCTAAAAGTGTCTCGAATCACATGGATTAAAAGTTACAATTCATATAAAAAATCCATGTGATTCACAGACACTCTTAGAAACCACTTAGTCCGCCCATGTAAATGTGCATGTCGTGTTAATTTACAGATTATCTAAGTGTGTCTGTAAATTAACTTTTTTACTTTTTAATGAAATGAACATGATAACTTTTAATCTGGATCCGACACTACACATTTAGACTATTAACTTAAGATTATCTAATTACCTAAATAATGTAGTTTCATTTTAACAAATATCATGTTTTAAATCGTACATAACATATTATGGTCCAATTTAATTGTTAGGTACGAAAAAAAGTTACCAGGCGTGGACATATTTGTATGCACGGCTGACCCCGTTATCGAGCCACCAATGATGGTAATCAGTACTGTTTTATCAGTTATGGCTTATGACTACCCGCCTAACAAGCTCGCCGTCTATCTATCTGACGATGGTGGGTCTGAGCTTACTTTCTACGCGATCATTCAAGCCGCGACCTTTTCCAAACATTGGTTGCCATATTGTCGTAAGTACAAAGTGGAGCCATTGTCACCGGCTGCATACTTCAAATCAGCTTCTCGCCCTTCAAATACGACACATGGTCAAGATTTTTTTTGTGTTAAGGTAAACACAATCATTGCTTTAACATTTTTAGTAGTTTTGGAAAAATTTGTGGTTACAATAATATTTCTAGAAGTCACCTAGCAGTCCATTGATTTTGGCTTTGGGGGCGTTACAATAACATTTCTGGAAACTTTCAAAAGTGTATCTTTTGATATTGCAGAATTTGTTTGAGGACATGAAGAATCGAGTTGAAAATGTGATGAAGCTCGGAAGTGTTCCTGAAGAACATTGTTCTTGTGACCTCGAGCAGTAAAACAAAGTCGTTATGGCTATGTTATTGTAAAATTTTGAAAATATTATCACATCTCATTGTTGGATGCTCTTATCATGTTATTGATGAAAAGAAAAAGCGAATTCCTCAGGCTAAACAAAAAGAAAAGGGGTATCTAAATATGAGATATGAAAGTATAAAACAAAGTTTACAGGTTCAAAAAATCGGAAACTATAGTTATCACAAAAGAAAAAACAAAAAGGTGAAGTTTACCGGTTTAGATCTTGTAGTTGTGTCTTTTAGTCGTATTATTACATTATTTATTTCTCTCATGTTGGTCGTGAACTGACGGTGAGCTATTTTAAAAAGTAAGTTTCCATTTTATTTTTAGTTAAAGTTTTTGGTAATTTTTTTTAAACAACCAATAAATGAAAGTCAAAACTCTCAAGAATTAATGGAGAAACAGTTACAATTCGACATAAATAATGACATATGTTACATTCAGAAATGATAACCTACAAATATGATCTATTACATCAAGTCATCAACATTATTCGACTTTACAAGCCTTGGAGAGTAGTTCATACTCCAGAAACAATTTACGGGACTTGAAGTTGTGAATGGAGCCCTCGATGGCCATAGCTGCGTTTACAGGAGTAGTTGGTCACATAGGCTTGTGCTTTTGGTGTCGTCGTTTTCATAATTTCATAACTCGGCTTATTGATTGCTTGCGTCACCCACATCCTCCACCTCAACGAGCGGTTTCTGTTGCAAATATCTTGCATGATATTCAAGAACGATCCCGTTCTTGATTCTATGGTAACATTCAATCTATTTTTATACATGTTCGCAGATCATCTATTTGTCGTGGTGGTTTCAAGTTATATGCGCTATCGTTAGGTGATGTATAAAATGCAATAAATTAAGATTCAATAAAATTATTAATCATGGAAAAATTGCTATGTGCTTTCCTATTCATTGACAATTGATTTTATGCTTCATTTCAACATTCTTGTGTTTGTCTTAAGTCTCTTTTTTAGAGATGATTGGGATACTTAACGACACGACTAATGTCATGTCTAAACTTACGCGCCAGTGTTTCATTAGTTTGTGAATAATTGGTCTCTGCATATTGATAAAATCATAAATATCTTTAGACTTATTATTATTTTTTTCTTTTTAATATTCTCGTTATCTATTATGCACAATGGCGGAGTTTCATAAAGACTAGAGAGTGCTATGATTACATAAAATGACTTTATACTACTAATAAACAATTACGTCTTGCGTTTTTGGAAGGTTGAGATCAAAGGAGAGTTTATTTTTTGATAATTTTTTAACGACGTTTTTTGTATGAGTCAATAGTAGGTGTCGTTCTTTAAGGTTGAGTTGGTTGGTTGGATGCAAAACCCATCTCTTTTTAGTTCCATGATGTAATTGTTTTCTGTGTTCTAGCGCCTTGTTAGTTTATAAAATTCTGCTGTTCAAAATAATAATAATAATAATAATAATAAATAAATAAATAAATAAATAAACAAGTTACCTCGTAACCTCATATTTTAAAGATAAATGATGAATTTGTTAGTCGTATGTTTAGTATAGCCCATGTGTATTTGTACGGGCTAAGACCCGAGTTCTAGAATACTCTTTGTATTGTTATTTATATACCGTATTGATGATTAATGGATATACAGAATTCACATAAACCTGCACTTGACTCCCTATAAATAAACAGGTGTTCTTTAATCTGATTACACTAAAACCCTAATACCCTAAACCCACAAACCGGGCTTGTGCTTATCCTTATCCCTTAACCGTGTTAAGGGATAAGGATAAGCACAAGCCCGGTTTGTGGGTTTAGGCCTTAGGGTATTAGGGTTTTAGGGCATGTTTGATACAAATAGTTGAGGATGGGGAAATGAAAATCAATTTATTTCTTATGTTTGGTACCTCAAAGAAACAAAAAGGTGGAGAATTGTAACTTCTAGGATTTGGTTCCTTTGTATTTTGCGAATAGTTGGTTTCCCATTCTTTTGGTAAAGAAATGAATTCTTTCCACAACTAAATAATAATAATATTATTATTATTATTATTATTATTATTATTATTATTATTATTATTATATAATATTATTATTATTATTATTATTATTATTATTATTATTATTATTATTATTATTATTATTATTATTATTATTATTATTATTATTATTATTATTATTATGGGATATGGGATATGGGTTCCTCCCCTTTTCATTCTCTTCTTTTGGAGAACTTGAGAAGGATGCGGTGCCTTATTAAAGCGTATCCGAAGATTCTCGGTGACTCAAGACATTGGAGCACGTGCTGCTGCTCATATTTTTAGTAGGATTAGCTTCGCTATAGCTAGAGAAGTGGGGGCTCAGATTGTTTCTCGGCTCCCCACTAATTTCTTGTAAATCCTATGAGTTTTTAATAAAGTAATGATCTAAAAAATAATAAAATAATAATAATAATAATAACAATAATAATAATAATTTCTTGAGTCAATTCTCTGGTATTACCAAACATTGGAATTTATATTGAATGTATGAGAGAATTCATTTCTGTGATTTGATTTCTGCACCTCATTTTATTTCTCTGAATTTCACCCTACCAAACGTGCCTTAGTGTAATTAGACTAAACAACACCTGTTTATTTATAGGGAGTCAAGTGTAGGTTTATGTGAATTTTGTATATCCATTAATCATCAATACGGTATATAAATACCAATACAAAGAGTATTCTAGAACTCGGGTCATAGCCCGTACAGATACACGTGGGCTATACTAAACATACGACTAACATAATTGGCCCTCTCAAGTTTCATGATTTACAGTTCGCCTCTCCTAAGAAAATTAGGCAAGCTCCGCCACTAAAATGCATAAGTATAGATAGAACAAACCTGACTCGACGTATCACAACCTTCATTTAAAAGCTATGTATTTTTTTTCTTGTTATTTTTGTATCCAACAATGTAACATGCATTTAGGAACCTATTGAATTAGTTGTTTTCGAAGCTCGTGGTCACTCCAGGTTCGCATAACTAATTACAGAAAAATGTCGGAAAAATGCTTTAATTTGTGTGGATGATAACAATATTTGAAAAAAAAACTAGAAATAAAGAAGAACACTAGTTTCAAATTAATGAAAAGTGAAACTAACGTTGGCTGTGGGTTAAGTGACTTAAGTCGTCACGTAGTATATTAAGCTTTGTATTATGGACATATTTTATCGAAAGACCGCTTGACTTTTGTCTGGGTTAGGTGTTGCCTACCACTTCTGCGATATCATCATATACTCTTATCACTTTTTCACAGCTAGACTCGCAATAAATAAAAAAAGGAAGTTATAGTTTTACTCGGCCTCATGACCACGACTAAGACTGTTTTGCTCGGCTTCACCAGAAGCTGCAGTGGTGACCACTTGTGACGCACCATTGCGTATGATCTAAATGACATATAACTCGATACACGCTCGTATGATTTTTAGTTTGCGGACACAAGTTGAATGTTATTTGAACATCCATACAAGTATACAACCTAATAAACCGAAATCCATATATTCGTGATATCATCGTGATGCAAAAAACAAAGAAAATGATAGCCACCTAGCCCATTAGTTGCCAAATAGCCACAGGCCCAAGCGAGTCAAAAGCAGACCCATCAAATTAAACGGGTCAAACTTTGATAGAAGAAATAATTATCTTTAACCTTTTCCACAAAAACAAATCAGTTTTGATCTACTAATAATTATTTTATTTTTTGTTTCTAAGAGTTTATATATTAAGAGCAAGAGGCTGGCTTAAACAAAAGTGTCACGTATACGCAGTTTTTTCATTTTTTTTTCACTCATTTTGAAACTTATCACACCCAATTAAAATACAAACTCAACACAAAAAAAAAAAAAAAATTAAAAAACAAACACTCATTTATGCTATCTACATAGATTTGGCGCCGGCTTCATGTTACTACACCATTTGCTCTAATCGTTTTCGACATGTTATGTTTTGCCCAAGTACTTTCAAATTGCCTTAAAAAAAAAAAAATAAATAAAAAAAAAATAAAAAAAAACGTGTTTCTTTATATTCTGGTGATGCTTTTTCCTCAAGTTAAAGCTTTATCCTATACATATTTCGACCATGTATATCATAGCAAATTTTGTATATCAAAGTCTGTGATATATATAATTCGTACATCACAAATTTTGATATATAAAATTTGCGATGTTGGTTTTACAATAGACCCATTATTTTAGCTAAGATATTTTCAACTCGGATATCCGAAATTTCAGATGACATTTTTATATATTTGAATATCCAAATATTTATATATTTAGAAAACTTATATATGATTTTCAAAAGTAAAAAAAATTCATAAATCCAACTTTTTAATAAATTTCGATCAAATTTTTGGATATCCAAATACGGATATCTTCTGAACACCCATAATTTACACCAAGAAAAATTAGAAAGAATTTTATTTAATAAGAAACATAAAACTCGATTAAAAAAAAAAAATAAAAATAAAAAATAAAAAAATTAAAGCCTTAGTAAAATCTAAAGTTTAAAGCTGTAAATTTAGTAGCTTTATCTTTGAGAAACACTGATTAGCAAAGAAATTTAGTAAGCGATATCAAAGTCTCAATGTTCCACATAATCATTTAAGAACTATAATTGGTCAATACTTACACAAATTGACAATTTTGTCACGACATACACAAATGCAAACCATAACTAATGCATTTGATCCACTTGACAGCATAATATTTAAAAGTTCTATTAACTAGATAATCGTAGCCACCTTAGCTTCTCAAATAAATACATGCTCATACAACGTTGTCAAAGCCAGATAGAAACACCTATATATTTTAGTAAAGAATCAAATGGACGACGAAAACAGCAGACTATTCGAGACAGAAACACGAAAAGGTGGTAGAAAACACAAAGTATTTGCAGCAACGGTTTTGGTGTGTATTTTATGGATATGGGTTTATAGAGCAACCCAACTGCCACAGTTAAAAGCAACTACTGCTGCTTTTAACGGTGGCGGAACATGGTATTGGGTTGGGATGTTCGTGTCGGAAATATTGTTGGGTTTGTATTGGATGTTAACTCAATCAGTTCGATGGAATCCAACTTACCGGAGAACCTTTAAACAACGACTTGTTCAAAGGTTTGAGTTCATATACCCCTAATATATTACACGTTAATGCAAGTATATCATGATGTTTTGAATTCATGCATGGTAGACTAGGGGCTTGTTTGTTAATTTTCTTTATTAAGTAATGTTTAATTAACAGATGACTTAATGCAGACAACTTCAGTTTTATTACATAATATTTTCAGTAATCTTTCTTATTANTTAATTATCTTTCGATTTTTCAAGCTATAAGAAAAAAAAAAAGTTTGGTCATTGATTTGATCTTGAATTAACGATTTTGTAGAAATTACTCGATAAATCCTGATTTCTTCTTTGGTACCTTGAACTTTCTAAAAATAGAAATAACCGCGATTGTTTCTGTTTTTTTATAACATTTGTACCAAAGAAAAAAAAAGGAAAAAAAGATTTGGATGTTCCAAATTTTTTATTTTTTTATTTTTTTATTTATTTTTTATTTTCTTTTAAGAGTTGCACATGCCAATCATGGACAACAGAATGATTTTGGATAGAGATTTTATCCAAATGTGTTTATTTTCAACAAAAGATAACATATTCTATCACAACATGTTATTAACTATTCCTTGAGAAATAATTAAGGTTTTACTTAGGGGGGCGTTTGGTTGGGGAATATTGGGGTATATTGGGAGCATTTGCATTTTAATTCCCTTCAAATATTCTGTTTGGTAACTCAAATGAAACAATTTACAATTTCACGACTTGCCAAAATTAGAAGAATTAAAATGCCTCCAAAAAGTGAGGAATTTTAATTTACTTGGAAATTTTTTTATAAACTTTTTTTTCTTATTGTTTTTTTATAAACTTTTAAATAGAATATTTATGATTTTTTTTTATAAATTTTTTATAATTTTTTTTAAAGTTTTTATAGATTTTTATAAACTTTTTTTTATAATTTTTTTATAAACTTATAAATAAAATATTTATGAAATTTAGATTAAAAAAATAAAAAAATATTTATAAATTTCTGTCAACCAAACATGCGAAGGCATTTTAAATTCTCAAGAATTTAGATTTTCTAAAATTTAAAATTCCGGAATTTCAAATTCCCCGACCAAACGCTCCCTAGAATTTTTCAAAGTCAAAGAGTTCAATATCAAAAGTCAGACAAATATAGCTTGGTACACGTTCTAAACATGTTCGACCTTAAACTGGTCTGTAAATTAACATGACATACACATTTACATGGGCGGACTCACGGATTTCTAAAAACGTATTTCTAAAAGTGTCTCGAATCACATGGATTAAAAGTTCCTATTCATATACAAAAATCCATGTGATTCACAGACACTTTTAGAAATCACTTAGTCCGCCCATGTAAATGTGCATGTCGTGTTAATTTACAGATTATCTAAATGTCTCTGCAAATTAACTTTTTTACTTTTTAATGAAATAAACATGATAACCTTTAATCTGGATCCGACACCACACATTTAGACTATTAACTTAAGATTATCTACTTACCTAAATAACGTAGTTTCATTTTAACAAATATCATGTTTTAAATTGTACATAACATATTATGGTCCAATTTAATTGTTAGGTACGAAAACAAGTTACCAGGCGTGGACATATTTGTATGCACGGCTGACCCCGTTATCGAGCCACCAATGATGGTAATCAGTACTGTTTTATCAGTTATGGCTTATGACTACCCGCCTAACAAGCTCGCCGTCTATCTATCTGACGATGGCGGGTCTGAGCTTACTTTCTACGCGCTAATTCAAGCTGCGACCTTTTCCAAACATTGGTTGCCATATTGTCGTAAGTACAAAGTGGAGCCATTGTCACCGGCTGCATACTTCAAATCAGCTTCTCGCCCTTCAAATACGACACATGATCAAGATTTTTTTTGTGTTAAGGTAAACACGATCATTGCATTAACATTTTTAGTAGTTTTGGACAAATTTGTGGTTACAATAACATTTCTGGAAGTCACCTAGCCGTCCATTGATTTTGGCTTTGGGGGCGTTACAATAACATTTCTGGAAACTTTCAAAAGTGTATATTTTGATATTGCAGAATTTGTTTGAGGACATGAAGAATCGAGTTGAAAATGTGATGAAGCTCGGAAGTGTTCCTGAAGAAATACGTGTAGAAAACAAAGGGTTTGCGGAATGGGATGCGTTTACATCTCCAAGGGATCATGATGCCATCGTTCACGTAAGCACTTCATGATATACACAGTTTTTGGATACTCTTTTTAACTTGAGTCCGCTTTTCTCTTGGGTGTTTGAATCAACCATCGTATTAGTCCTCTTAACTCTATGTCTTTTGCAGATTTTACTTGATAACAATAAGGATGTAGAGGGGCTAAGCCTTCCAAAATTAGTATATTTGGCGAGGGAAAAGAGACCAAACCATTTTCATAACTTCAAAGCTGGAGCCATGAATGCTTTGGTAAGTATTTAGGTTACTTTTATACGCATTTTTCGGAAGTACATCTTTTCTCTAGGAGGAAAATATCATGTTAAAGGATGTTATCGTGTTATGCAGATAAGGGTGTCGTCGAAAATAAGCAATGGACCAATAATCCTGAATGTCGACTGTGATATGTACTCAAATAGTAGTGATACTATAAGAGACGCGCTTTGCTTCTTCATGGACGAAGAAAAAGGCCACGAGATTGGTTTTGTTCAGTACCCACAATGTTTCGAAAACCTTACAAAGAATGAACTTTATGGCGGTTCTCTTAGAGTGAGTTATGAGGTGAATGATTTAAATATGCATCTGATGCTTGATTTATTTATAACGTTGTTAAGAAAATTTTTAACGCGTTTTTTTGTTGATCGATGAAGTTTGATTTTCATGGTTTTGATGGTATGGGCGGGCCTTTGTATCTTGGAACTGGCTGCTTTCACCGAAGAGAAATTCTTTCGGGGAAAAGTTTATATGATGGAAAAAGAATCGATTGGAGCATGGTGAATGATCACAAAGAGACCACATCAGAAAACTACACGACTGAAGAACTAAAGAAGCTTGCGACATGCACCTTTGAAACTGATACTGAATGGGGCCAAGAGGTTTTTATTGCTTGTTTGTTTTCGGTTTCTAATTCCAAGCTACCCTAACACAACCCAACCCGTTTGAGAAATAAAAAATTTCCCGTTTTGACATTTTACCACTTCTAGGCCCATGTTATCTGAGTTTTTAGAAGTAAATGGTTAGCATAATTCACAAACTTCAAATTGTAATGCATTTTTGTATTGTAGATTGGTTTAAAATACGGATGTCCAGTTGAAGATGTCATAACAGGGCTATCTATTCACTGCCGAGGATGGAAATCAGTATATTACAATCCTAAACGAGAGGCCTTTTTAGGCGTTGCACCAACCACACTGGACCAGACTCTTGTGCAGCATAAAAGGTGGTCTGAAGGCCATCTATTGATTTTGCTCTCAAAGTATAGCCCGGCTTGGTACGGGCTGGGAAAGATTCACTCCGGTCAACTGATGGGCTATATGATCTACGGTTTATGGTCCCCTTCATCCATGCCAACTCTTTATTACTCCATTATCCCATCACTTTGTCTCCTTAAAGGGGTTTCACTTTTCCCTACGGTACGTTATGACTATTTTCGTTTGTGCACCTTACAACGAGATTAAGAAATAACCAAATAGTTGTTTCAACTTTTAACAGTCATATCAATGGTAAATCTTATGGATACCTTGGTCGGATGACTGCAGAAACAACTTGACAATCAACAAGTTGATCATGTTTTGATGTCTTATATAAAGTTGCAATAATTTGAATAACACATTCATCTATTTCTTACAACTTTGTCGATTTGTAGGTATCAAGCGGATGGTTTCTCCCATTCGCATACATCTTAGTCTTCATCTCAGTATTCGACTACCTTGAATTCCTCCAATCCGGTGGGACCACAAGAGGGTGGTGGAACGACCTCAGAATCTGGCTCTACAAGCGAACTAGTTCCTACCTTTTTGCATTACTCGACACCATTTTGGGCTCAGACTTATCATTTGTAATAAGCTCAAAAGTAGCTGATAATGATGTTCAAGAGAGGTATGATAAAGAACTAATGGAATTTGGAGTGTCGTCACCTTTGTCAACAAATGTGGCAACACTATCGGTGGTCTATTTGGTCTGTTTTCTTGGGTTTGTTATGAAATCGGCGTTGATGGACACGAGAACTAGGAGAGCATACTTTGAGACCATGGCGATTCAAATAGTACTTTGTGTCGCATTAGTGCTTATTAATGTGCCATTCTACTTGGGGCTTTTTGTTCGCAGCGATAAAGGGAAAGTACCAAGTTCTGTGACAACGAAATCAGTTTCTATAGCTTTGCTCATTTGTACGATTTTCTACTTTGTATAGTATGTCTCGATACGATGAAATAGGGTGTATTTAGTCTGAAGACTTGTGTGCTTAATCCATTTTACTCTCATAATGTTACCCTTTTGGTTAATGAACAGGAAGGTTGGCGCCAGCCGCGTTGCGGCCAGAAATTTTTTCTAAAGTGTTCTAAATTACCACCCGTTTGTTTGAGATATTTCTTCGAGGAGGCCGAGTGGAAAAAAAACTTCAATTTTTTTAGACGTTAGTGTATATTTAAAGGGAGATGATTTGTACACCATTTATTTTAGCCATTCACCACTAAATTAGATCAGTGATGCACACAGTACAACACTGCTATGCATAATTTAGTGGTGGATGGATAAAAGAAATGGTGTACAAATCACCTCTCATATTTAAAGTCATGACTAAATGTTTTAACATTTACGTAGATATTTGTGCATGGTAATGATGAGCATGCATTTAAACTGCAGTGCCCTTTCTTTTTTCAGACTTATCACATTAATAGTTTACTTAATACTACTACCTCATTCAAAAAGATTATTAAGGGTTTGGTTCAAACTCGGGAAAGGAAAAAGGAAAGACAATGATAATGGTGGGGAAAGAGAAAGGGAAATAAATTCATTCCCCCTAATTTATTGGGTAATGACCCATTACCACTATTAGGTAATTGGTCATTGCATTATACTCTACCAAACAATTTTTTTCATTATTTTTCCCATTTCTTACATCCCATAACCCCCTACCAAGCATGCCCTAAAAGTTTTTTTTATCAGATCTCATATTCTCATGGGTGACAACTTTTTCATACCTGACACTCCACTACTACAATTTCAACTACTGCTACCACATATGTGGTCTCCAAATTGCCGAAATGTGGTCGCTAAGTCACTTTGCGACTACATATAGTCGTGATATGATGGACTCAATGGTCTCGTCGCTATGTTTCAATGCGACCACGAAAACAATGCATCTAGCGACCACTTTCTTGGCTCACAAATTTTCAAACTAAAGTCAGTCAGTTGGTCAAAACTAACTAACGACCAAAAATATGGTCGCAACGCATTTATTATAAATTGAATAACAAAATACGATACGAAAAAAAAAAACCGATATGGGAAAAAAATACAACACATATTAATAATACGAAACTTAAACATTTTACTCGTCATTGTCATCTCGATATTTCTTCATTATTTTTGCTTGTCTCTTGCGAATGATAGCGGCTTTTTCCGGGTCACTAGTCATGTCAGGATCTAGCAGGAGAAACTTCATCTCCTTCATCTCTAACGACTTTATTTCCTTCTCCCTCCTCGCCTCGTACAAGGATATTTGACTGGCATCTTTTTGCGAATATTTTTCAGATAATTGTCCCGAAAAAGAACTCGTTTGACTCCCTTTTCCCCAGCTTGAATCTCGTTCAACCCATAAACACGTGCAATCCCATCTCCAACTGAGACCACTCGACCAATCTCATCCGGTGCTCGCCGCGCTCGGCATATCCGTCGACTTTTGTTTCTTTGCAGCTCGACTCTTTCTGGCACTGTCGGGACGAGGTCGTTTGTCTAGGCCGAATATATCCTCGAGACATGTAATGTCTATCGGGTCCTCGGCTTCCCATTTCGGGTAGTTTTTCAAGACCTCCCAAACATGAACATACAGGAAACTCTTCGAACCAAAGCGTTGTTCAAAGTTCGTATTCGCATTTTCGAGATGATTAGCCTCATTTTCCGGGTCACTAGTCATGTCAGGATCTAAGAGGAGAAACTTCATCTCTTTCATCTCTAACGACTTTATTTCCTTCACCCTCCTCGCCTCGTACAAGGATATCTGACATTCGTCTTTTTGCGAATATTTTTCGGATAATTGTCCCGAAAAAGAACTCGTTTGACTCCCGCCGGTGCTCGCCGCGCTCGACGTATCCATTGACTTTTGTTTCTTTGCAGCTCGACTCTTTCTGGCGCCGTCGGGACGAAGTCGTTTGTCTGGGCCGAATATATCCTCGAGACATGTAATGTCTATCGGGTCCTCGGCATCCCATTTCGGGTAATTTTTCAAGACCTCCCAAACATGAACATACAGGAAACTCTTCGAACCAAAGCGTTGTTCAAAGTTCGTCTTCGCATTTTTGAGATGATTAGCCTCATTTTCACCACTTCTACGCTGCAAATGTTTATAAATAGCATTAAATTTTAGACAATCACCATTAATCCTCGTCCATTTACCCGTGATCATATTTTTGGAACGAGGGTCACCGTCAGTCTAAAGGTTGAATATCTCCATAATTTGGTTCCAAAAGTAATCTTCGGAACGGTCATTTTCCATTTCTTTGTCTTGGGAAATTTCTATCCAAATTTCCACAAGTAACTTTTCTTCAGCCTTGCTCCATTTCCTTTTCATATTCGGGGCTACTGTTTCCGCGTCATCGTCATCGTCCGCGTCCAAATCCACGACTTTTTTTTATTTTTTTGCCATGGCTTTTTTTCCTCTACCTTTCACCGGTTCACGTGCATGTGGTACTTTGAATTGAGAACCAGACGGTTGTGATTCAAGTTGTGGTTGTGGTTTTGGTAGAGATTGAGGAAACGTTGAAGGTTGTGACGGGTTAAAAAATTGTGGTGCCGGAAATCGTTGGGGTGATTTGCGAATCCTTGTTGAAACGCATATTGCTGATTAAGATAAATTGCTTCCGGGGTCAATTGCGTACCACATGGCGACGACGAGTTAGAATTTTGCAACGAGGGGGTAGACGGGTTTGACGAACCCCGTATTGTTGTGGGTTTGAATTGAGGAGGTTCGTGAAATAGCCGCCTTCATTCGGGTTTTGAAACATTTTTTTTGGAGTTGAGATATATAGAGTAATGTTATTTTTTGGTTGAATTGTAGTGAGAAAATATGTGTAATGGTTTGATATTTATAGGGTGTGTTATGTTTTTTGAAAAAAAAAAAAACTGTTTATATTAAACGGTAATATATCCGTTTGTCCTTGGCCCACTCAACGATCAAATTGTCAGTATTTAACCTCGCCGTGTAGACGACGAGATATTCCACGGCCAGAAAAAACGGGCGCGAGGCACGATGAACCTCCAGCGTGGCACGGCGAGGCATGAAGAGCATTGCACCGGGTACTCTAACTATCAAGTATTTTATATAGGTTTAATTAATAATTTAAACATTATTTGTGTTGGGATATCATAACTTGTATTGTATCATGTCATTTGGTTAGACTAAGTTGAGAAATAAATAGATAATTATTTTTTACCAAATGGTATCTAAATATGAGATAGGTTCAAAAGATCGGAAACTATAGTTATCACAAAAGAAAAAAAAAAGTGAAGTTTATAGGTTCAGATCGTGTAGTTGTGCCTTTTTAGTCGTATTATTACATTATTTATTTCTCTCATGTTGATCATGAACTGAACGGTTAGTTTCTTGAAAGAAATGAGTTTCCCTTATATTTTTAGTTAAAGATATTTTTTATTTTTTATTTTTATTTTATTTTTATTTTTTTATTACTTTTTTACAAACAATAAATCAAAGTCAAAACTCTCAAGAGTTAATGGAGAATCGATTACAATTCGACATAAATAATCACATATGTTACAATCAGAAATGATAACCTACAAAAATGATCTATTACATCAAGTCATCAACATTATTCGACTTTACGAGCCTTGGAAAATAGTTCATACTCCAGAAACAATTTACACGACTTGAAGTTGTGAATGGAGCCCTCGATGGCCATATCTGCGTTTACAGGAGTAGTTGGTCACATAGGCTTGTGCTTTTGGTGTCGTCGTTTTCGTAATTTCATAACTCGACTTATTGATTGCTTGCGTCACCCGCATCCTCCACCTCAATGAGCGGTTTCCATTGCAAATATCTTGCATGATATTCAAGAACGATCCCGTTCTTGATTCTATGGTCACATTCAATCTATTTCTATACAATTTCACAGATCATCTATTTGTCACGGTGGTTTCAAGTTATGTGCGCTATCGTTAGGTGATGTATAAAATGCAGTAAATTAAGATTCAATAAAATGATTAATCATGGGAAAAAGTTGCTATGTGTTTTCCTATTCATTTACGATTGATGTTTCATTTCAAGATTCTTGTGTTTGTCTTAACTTTCTTTTTTAGAGATGATTGGATGCTTAACGACATGACTAATGTCATGTCTAAACTTACGCGTCAGTGTTTCGTTCGTTTGTGAAAATTGGTCTCTATGCATATTGATAAAATCATATGTCTTTTGACTTAATTTTTTCTTTTTATTATTTTCGTCATCTATTATGCACAATGACCGAGTTTCATAATGACATGAGAGGGCTATGACCTCCTAAGATTTTTCATTTTTACATAAAATACCTTTATACTACTAATAAACAATTTACATCATAACCTTATATTTTAAAGATAAATGATGAACTAGCCCTTTCAAGTTTCATGATTTACAGTTCGCCCCTCATAAAAAAATTAGGCAAGCTTCGCCACTGAAAGGCACAAGTATAGACAGAACCAAACCTGACTCAACGTATCACAACATTCATTTAAAAGCTATGTACATTTTTTTCTTGTTATTTTTGTATCCGACAATGTAACAAGCATTTAGGAACATATTGAATTAGTTGTTTTGAAGCTCGTGGTCACTCCAGGTTGGCATAACTAATTACAGAAAAATGTTTGAAAAATGTTTTAATTTGTGTGGATAATAATAATATTTGAAAAAAACTAGAAATAAAGAAAAACACTAGTTTCAAATTGATGAAAAGAAATGAAAATAATGAAAAGTGAAACTAACGATGGCTGTGGGTTAAGTGACTTAAGTCCTCACGTAATATTTTATCGAAAAATGGCTTGACTTTTATCTGGGGTTAGGTTTTGCCTACCACTTATGCGATATCATCATATACTCTCATCACTTTTAAACCACTTTACTTGCAATAAATATAAGGGGGAACTTATAGTTTTACTCGGCCTCACGACCACGACTAAGGCTGTTTTGCTCTGCAGTGGTGACCACTTATGACGCCAAGCCACCTCAGCACGACGCCAGCCACCACTACACCATTTCGTATGATCTAATTGAGATATAGCTTGTTACACACTCGTATGATTTTTAGTAATTTAATTTGTGGACACAAGTTGAATGTTATTTGAACATCCATGCAACTTAATAAACCGAAATCCATATATTCGTGAGCAGGGCGGCCCAATCCTTACGGAGGGCTAAAGCAAAGTTTTAAAATAGGGTCCTTCGATTATTTGTTATGGTTTTAGTAAAGTTGTCTATATGACGTCTATCTATAAAAACCAAGAACACTTAGTAGATTAAGAGCCGGTTGATGAGTGAAAGACAAAATAACAAATAGAGAAACCAAACGTTGTTCTTTTGGTGCTCTAGAAGTAGGGCTAAGACGTCAAAATTGAACCAACACGAGTGCGCTTGTATGTGTTCTTTTGTTTTCATAAATTAAAATGATGGACTTAGTATCTAATAAACTTTAGGTCTAAAGAACATAGATAGATGTAGTTGCGGCTTCAAATCCTAAATTGTATAAGGTATTTTAGGAAATTAGGGGCTTAAAAAATGTCGGGGCCCTAAAGGCGATGCTGAAGAATAGATGTAACGACTTTATACATGATGTGATGATGGTGCTTTAGAA